>JADWOT020001396.1:0-86926 GCA_036345935.2 Taenia hydatigena
TAAACCCTTTTTTCGAACTCCGACATGTTTGCATTTTGAAGTGTATGCCTTTTTGTATTTACTGACTTTTCACTGTACGCGAGTGTATTTTATGTTACTTCTCAGTTTATGTACTTGGAATGCATCAAGTTGACTTGTTTATAGTTGTGTGCATGTACATGAACAAGTCGAAACGCATACAAATTTTTTATTGAATGAAGATGAGGAATTGAATTTGGACGGGATTTTGTTATCCAGCAACAGCACTTTTCATCGCTTGTTCGTTTCGCAGAATGGTTTTGAAGGGGAGCAGTTGAAGCTGTCCTGGCGGTTGGTTGGGTAGTGGATGATATCAAAAGGGAGAGATTATGGCAGGAGGATCTAATCTGTTGGAAACAAAGGGAGAAATCTACTAATCACTTGGCGCTACACGGTGCTAGATTCGTTGAAGGTGCAAAGTCCGGCAAGAGTATTTTTATCGTTGGTGTATTTTGTGATAAGCATGTAGACATTATTGAACAGTACTGGGTGCTAATTTTGGGCGCAAAACTTGGTAGCGCAGTATTTTTATATTTAACTAGTTGGGTCTCCTGGTGGTAATGGGGTCCTGCCAACAACATGCATCGTTGCTGACGGTGGTATCGAAGAAGGAGAATGTGGCTGTAGAAGCCAGCCCATGGGAGTCCACTGAGACGGCACTTTTCGCCCTTGAACTCGCCGTCGCCGTCGTCGTCGTCGTTGACATGTGGTGTTGCAGACATTCGACCAATCGATCCTGCTGAAGGTTTCCCTGCTCGATGTTGAATGTTCACTTGCGCAGGACATAAGTAGCGTGACTTTGTGCTTGGAGGAGCTATGAAAGACTGGATGCGGTGTTTTGGTGCTAAGCAGTAGTCTGGTGAGTACTTTCCTGTAAGACGAAACGTTGTATAAATTGAGTCTGATGTTATCGTTGGTCTACAAATATTAGTTTTGCTTGTTTATTTTTCAAAATAGGATGTTTAGGTTCTATTGCCTTTGATAGTTGTATGGTGTGAGGTGAAGCCACTACGAGGTAGTTGTGAAGTAATCGGCAGTGTGGTTGATGTGAGCTGTAAATGTGTAAAAGTGGTTTGACTAATGCTAAAGAAATTCGACGCAATGTGTTGAGGAGCATCCGTTCATGCATAACCTACGCAAGGAGACGTTTTCATTGACGGCTACAGGTGTGTGTTGCAGTGAGTGTGGTGACACATTGCCAAAGTGCGATTAATTGGTAGGAGAAACGGTAAATGTGTAATGACTTGATGCTCCAATTGTTCTGCAGAACCTAACATATAGAGTTGATTCCCTTATCAAATTGTGTGGCTGTGCGCGTGTGTGTCGTTTAACAACCATATCTGTCGGTTAATAGCACTGAGGAGTGTTGATGCTGCCTAACGCAATTAGTTAAGTTTGTCGACGTATAGCTGCCATGTGGGACTAGGTTTGAGACCGATATTCACAGCAGGTCTTAGTTGTTCTGCTAATGTCATGGGCTTGAGGTTGTATCGTTTACAGGATTTCGAATTTTGCTAGTAGAAATAGTGGTTGGTGGATCCCTATCATTCCATACGTAATGCGCTGGGACCATAGGAGGTGAGGAGGAGACTGAAAATGCGACACAATTACCAAGAAGAGAACGGAGGATGGCGCTGGAGGCGGAGAGAGGGACTGTGTGACGCTTCAGTGGTTTGTTAAATGACGGGTGTTGGTGATAAAGCCACATATTTTCCCCGAGTCGTGGGCATGTGGAATAGATATGTATTCTGCCCGAATGTTGTCTTGGTGTTTTTGGGGTGAGGGAAGGCTGAAGGCGCTGCAGTGTGTATGTATACAGTAGTGATGGAGACGTTTTGTTGCGATTTGGAGCACTGTTGACCGTAGCTCATTTGTGTAACTCCGTGACAGATGTGGAATATTTTGTTTTATTGGGCTTTCAAATATTCTTTGCTTTGTTGGGTTGCAGCTGATTGTTGGCAATGGTGACAAGTGCATTTGTGACATGCTGCCTTGCAGCCTTGAGAATGAATTTCAAATGTGCGAAAGATGTGACAGCGTCACCTATTAAAACGTGTTGGTTATAAGAGAAAAACACTCACGAGTCAACCGTGCCAACCACTGACTTTCCATGCAAGTAAGGAAGGAAGGAGAGAGAGAGAGGGTGGGAGGAAGGGAGGGATACCAAAGTCATGGCTCCGATATTGTGCTGCCACGTTCATTGACGGGTGGGCTGAAGAAGAGCATTAGGCAATCAACCGGACAACAAAACAGCTTAGAAGAAAGTAAAGGAGCAAGGGGATGAACATATCAATGAATTAATCAGTAACTCGGTCAGCCTTCACGCTTTACTTGCTTTATTTCTTGCTTCTGTGCTCGAAACGCTAGCATGCACAAGCCGTATAGGTTTTTCTTATATTTTTAGAGATTCCACTTGGATTTCTTAAGCCTCTGTTAAGCCATCCATGGCGGTCTCTCCACAATTGCACATGCTATTGTTGTGGAGGTAAGTGCAGGTCAATCGAGTGCAAGAAATCCTTTTTACAAAGTCTAAATGCTCGATAAATGCGATTTTGTCGCATTATGTGGTTTTTGTTTATTCATTTTTGCAAAAAGAATACATGCGAGTAACAGCTTGCCTCAAGACGATAATATCATCCTTATAACCAAAAGAAGGCTATTGCCCCCCCCCCCTTTAACGGTAAAAACGCTAGATTTTTAAAGCGGTTTGCCCCTAATTTGCCGATGTTATAGAATTAGTCCAAAAATCTAAAATATTTTTAACTGCGCTATTTAATAAAGCGAAAGCTGTACTTACTATGCTAAAAAGGGTGCTCTGACCTAATTTTGTCGTGACTGTAACTGAAAATCTATCATTGATCAGTAGGAAAGTGGGGTCCAGCTGAGCTGTATCCAATGTCACCTCTTTAAGAAGTCCAAATGTATAGGTCGTGACGCTGTTATCTGATGGACAGCTAAGTCCTGTCACAGTTAGTCACCAATCGCAAACCGCGATTTTATAAGATGGCGTAAAATCCATGGAAAGAAGGAGGACAGGAACAGTTGATGCATCTTTTCAAAAAAGGTGCTGACGCGCTGTAGGCAATGAGTGTGATGTGAAAGAATCAAATATGAGAGTTTTTGCAAATATGTAATCCAAATATATCAGAATAAGCATCGTTTCCGTGGCCTAATGGATAGGGTCCCTTACTATGGATTAGAACACTGCGATTCGAGTCCCGCTGCTTGTAGTAGCACCATTTGGGTCAAACAGAGCATTGCAGCTGGATATTGACATACCTTTAAGCTGCTTGTTTGCATCTAAACAAGTTGTGCATCCAACAGTGATGCATAAAATACAGAAAAATAAATTCAGCTGTGCAAGAAATTCGTTCAAATCTATGTGTGCATTATCAGAAAAGTATGAAAGCTCAAAATCGGAATTTGCAAAATGATGCTCAGAATAGTTGGAACTTCACCGATTCTGTAGAAATGGCTCTTTATTGAGCCCTATTAGAAAATTAGCATGCTGGTATGTAAGTTTTGGAGCATTTAATTGCTTGCCGTTCTTCATTGCAGCTAAACACAAGCCGCTAGACCGGTGTAAATATGCGCTTAATCACACGGACGATGGGACGCATATTTGTAAATTTGATGCCTCGCATAGCATTATAATAAGCAACCATAGGTTGTACTATCTGATCTTTCTTTAAACTAGGCCAGACATTGCACTTGATTCTGAAAAAGGTGCTCTCATCAAACTCTCGATTAAAAATGTATATTCTGATTGGATCTAAAGCTAGATCGCGAGGCTTAAAAGTAAGAACGCTGGTGTTGGCGTTTCATGTTTTTCCTCCCCTTCCCTGTTGCCACTTCTGATAAGAAAATGTTGAGAGTTTATGGGCACCTTTGTTATAATCGCTAAGGTGTTGTTTGGTAGCGTAGCAGTAACAAGTAGGAGGAGGGTCCCTCCATGTTCAGAGAACCGTTGATTGCCCACAGCCGGGCTCGAAAATTGTCCTTCGCCTCCTCCCTATAAGGTTTCCTCAGAATCGCATAAGTATTGCAGGTGATGCATAAGATCACGGAAGAATTTGTTTTTTTTTCGTAGTACTTACAAATTTAGCACCAGGCTGCAATCTTTTGGGAAAAATATTGTGGCTAAACATTTGTAATTATAGAACTTAAATCAAAATAGGAGCGAAGGAAAAAAGGCAAATGAAACCTCAAATTAAGTAAAGTATCATTACAAGGCTGTTAGCCGTGCATCATCCAAGCATTTCAAAATGCATTTTTGGAATTTATCACAAGGCAAATGTATCGTCATGTATAGATTTAAGTGCTTACTACTGCTTCCATAAAAGCAAATCTGAATGAGCGACAGAACACCTTTTCAGGGATTGTTCCGATCAAAGCTTTGGGCCATTAGCAGCAAAGATAAAATAAAAACACCTTATAAGCACCACATTGCAGCACTTTATCGTGTAATTAAAATGATTTTTTAGCAAGTATTCTACGTCAAACTAATTTAATTGGAAATCAGTGCGCTAGTTGCCTAAGGACATCTCGTTTGATGAATATATTTTTAGCCATCCTAAAAAATTAAAAGCTTAAACATAATTTAAGTGAATTTATTTTGTTTAGACGATTCAAATGTGTGCAATGTTTTAAACAAATGGGTAAATGGTGATTTGTTTGCGCTGAAACCACATTTGAATTTGGGTATAGATCCATTTCAACACATCGCGAGTGCGGTAGTGGATGTTTGCGCAATTCATCGTACTCTGCAGAAATGAACGACTTCACCTGTTCAATATGCTTTTCGAAGCACAGTGACAGCATTTTATACCGAGCACACATGGCACGTGCGCATCAAAGTAGGCACAGATTTTGCCTAAAATTTATTTAAATGACCACAAATTGTGCGTATAAACTCTTATCTAAACTTAAGCTGTTCGGCAATTAACCACCTGACTGTGACACTTCTGCATGCATTGGCGCCCTTAGCATTTTGTTTTAGAAAGTTTACCAGCAATTTGTCAAAGTTGCGCCATGGTAGGCGAAACTATTGGCACGGTTCTACTGCATCAAAATGTGAGCTAAGTAGATAAATGTCTTAAACGCTTCTTCATTGCATTCGCATGCTCGTTGACATTAAAAAAGGTTTTATTTCAAATTCCAATAACAGCTGCAAACCACACTGAATGCCCCGCTTGCGGTCTACCACTTGGAAGTTTCGAATTGCTTCTGATTCACTTTATTGGAACCCACATCAGTGAGTTTGCAGATGCTCCGATCCGAGAAGCAAAATATTGACCCACTCTGCCGTCTTCTGTTTTAGATCAAACTACGAATTCTCATGAAATCCACCTTTACTGCACAGAATGCTATCACGATTGTCTGACGTGGAAGTCTCTAAAATGGCATTTTCGCTTCCTTCATCCCCGTGCGTTTTACCTCATTTGTCAGACTTACTTTACATGGATGCTTTTACTTATTCTGTACGTCTTTTGCTTAACAGGTGTATGGCAAGAACTGTTCAGCTCAATGGAATAAACATGATGTGCACAATAAACTTCGTAAGTTCTAAATGAGTTTTATTTTACTATGTTAACTGGCATCAATTTGATGGCCCATTAAAGGCAGAATATTCGTCGTTATGTTCAATTTTAGCCTACAAAGCTCAAGCGAAATCGCAAGATTTTCGTTTATCTTATACTAAAGTACTTTAACCAATTGCGGTCAAATTATGAGTGGTCAGCTGCTTTTTTTTTATATCTCGATTTGTTCCTCATAATCTACTAAGTACTTAATATGCGAAGCACTGCTTGTCTCGGCGAAAATTCCTCGCAAAATCTAAAGTTTCCCTATTTGTCTTTTATGAAATCTTGGTGAAGACACTAAGATATTCCCAGTAGTAGATAATTTATCCTGCACCATACTATGAAGTCACCAAGAATAATTGGTGGGAAAGAAGTTGCACCGACAGAAAATTTATACCACAAATGGTTTAAATGATAGTAAAATCTTAAACATACGTGGGAGAAATGATGTTGGTTAAAATTTTCTTTCCCTTGGCTGTTAGAAGTCGCCGTTTGTAAACATGGTTGATTTCGCATTAAAGTGAAGACGAGTTGATGTGATATTTACTTAATTTCGTGGGTCAAAGTTGCCGGACAATTTTAGATTCTTTGTAGGCATTCTAGAAAGTGAGAACTTCATTGCATTCTGTTAGAATGCGTGGGCTGGTTGCTACACTTCACACTTGTACAAATTACGCGTTTAACTTCCACACCGAAGCATGTGGTATATTAATAACGGTCGATGCCATTGAAGTTAACTACTATTCACTGTACCTTTTAGTTCACCCTGCCTAAATTGCATGTAGAGGTGCTTAGAATGAAAGATTACGAGGCATTTTCGGCGCGACGATTCTGGCTGACAACTTTTGCTACCGCTATTAATAAGATGGCTAGCAATAGAAAACTGGGAGGCTGCGATCTCGCAAGAGCTTCTCTGTCTTTTCAAAAACTTGCATCCACTAGGTAGTAGTCGGGTGTCGAATTCGTTAGAGTTAAAATATTAGTGCTTTTGATAATGCGGTGTTACACCTAAGCCTTTGCTGAAGACATTGCTTTCGGGATATTATTTGCACGAATGACGATTAATTTCTGTGCATTGTCAACTGACAATGTAGCTACAAACTGTAAAACTATTGCAAGATCTAGAAACTTCTACTATGCTATGAAAACCAAAGTTTGGCGGAGAGTGCAGATTCATGTAAGACAATTTACATCTGGGCAGTAAATGTTTATTTATCTAAAAGCATGAAACAAATTAAGCATTGCTTAACCAAATTGATTGTAATTAGACTTCTACGTTTTCAGCAAGATGCGCTCATTTACCTAGAATTGGTTTTAATCTGCACAACTCTTACCAACTCAATGGAGCAGCATAAAACTCGCCCTACGAAATTCTTTCCTTCCGTCTTCTGCTTCGCATTGGTAGCACCTTTTACAAAGTATATTATCAAGCGTAATTTGTCTGCATTCATTCGCCTTACGGCTTCTTGCCTTGGCCAAAAGCAAAGTTTCCACTTTAGTGGGTTTTATGTCGATCTCCCTCCTGCTATTACATTTCTACCCATCTGCCTACATATGAAGTTCAAAGGCAGTCATTCGGATCAATAACATACACGTGATCCTTAAGCCATTCAATAAGACAGTCCGGCAAGTCAATTGATTAAACGTCTATGTGTCTGACGAGTTGGTTTCTTTGGAAATTCTTTGGCACTCCCACGTACTTCGTGGGATGGATGGGATATGGTAGCAGGCAGCTAGTGTCCATATTTCAAACATTTATTTCAGCAAGACTTTCTCTCTGCAGGCTTAACAATGGACAGCAAGGCAGTTAGTGCTGAAGCATCGCAGTGCTCAAAATTTTCGATGTAACCATCGAGATAATGGCAATGAATATTAGCAGGTTGCTTTCCACGCACAGTATGTAAGGCCGCCATCCTGTGAAACAACCCCATTTTACGCCATAGCAACAGATTGTAATGCAGATGTGTACAGCTTAACAGCAGATAATTATGCTCAACCAGTCCCACTCCACTTGAATTGATTTTACAGTGTTTATTAAGTCGCATTCGGCTTTGTTTGGAGGAGGAGACAGTCACCCATATTGCCTTCTAAAACAGCGATAACGTTTGTCGGTGGCTACTGCTTGGACCCAAAGGTAAAACAAGTCGTAGTGGGGTAGTGGGGGCTGAATGACTGCAGAGAAGTTGAAGCGGATGCGTAGGGAACGAGTTTGCCGGACAATGAAAATGGGACATTTGAAACTAGGCCAAGGTTGCTCTGTAAAAATGGGCTCCGTGGTGGTGGTAGCTAAAAGCTCTGTTTGCCACTGAGGTATGTAGTATGAGAAATAGGTGTTGATTAGTGGCTTGAGTTTGTAAACAGGAAGAAAGTGAGTTAGTAGTCAGAGAAAAGGAATGTCAATTGATAGTGCCCTAACAAGTCAAACGAAAATAAGACAAATGTTAAAGGCGGCAGATTGGGCCTTGGCGAGAACTAGGCGCCATTGAGGTGTCTTGAGCAGCACTTATAGAGCCGCAGACTCCGAAGCGATGGGAACTGGCATGGTAGAACAGATTGAGGCTGGAATAAAGAGGGCTAGATTAAGGGGGTTTTAAAGTGACTAACTGGAATGACAGAAGTAGCTGCAGAATTCGAGCATACAATTTTACACGATCTCTTATATTCCATTAATTTAGCATTTTCGAAGCGAATTCTGACTTACAAACCCGATTCCTTTTAGGAACCTAAATTTTACTAGGGAAAATAGAAGTATTTAATGGCTTTGAGATAGCGTATTTGTGCGTTGACGTGTGGAATAATTGCTTGAAATACATCCGTTTTACAATATCATAATGTTTTTTGTGAGTCAAGTGATCAACGCTGGCAACATAAGGTGCAATTACCCTTCACAATTTTTGCTTGATAGTTTCATCATATACACAGGGTAGAAGATGAATTATACAAAATACTACAATACTATTGGCTGCAGAATGTGCTGTGCATATTAAAACTCCACACTCTACCCTCTACTGAGGAGTAATCAAGACCAACGAGAGAAGCAAAAAAGGGGGTGAAAGAGAAACAGGAAATGATTACGTTCCCTTTTCATTAGATTAAAGGCAGATCTGATTAGCACTGGGCTATAACTAATATCTCTCATCATAGCATCTGCAAGGCGGCTCTCCCATCAAGTATTAAGCCTTGCTTTTAGTAAATTTCAATGACAAAGCTTCGCAGAATCGTTAGAACCAACTAAACTTGAACTAAAACCATTCTTGAAAAGTTACCAGTAGGGTTGGACTGGAAAGAGATTCCAAAAAAGCCCTAATTTTGCAAGTGTGTAAGGTAGTTCATCGTAGAACAGTGGCGATTCGGGTCAACTCGTTATACAGCAAGCATTTTGCAGCAAAAGCAGCCCATGATCTGCAATCAACATTTGTAAAAGCCATAAAATCGGGGCAAGAAGTCTATTATGTATGCTACAACTATCGATAAATACATTAGGAGAGGCTAACAGCCAACTCAGCAGTTGAATATTAATGTTCTCTGGGCCTCAGCTTTGACTCTGGCGCAGTTCTAAGCTTAGAGGCTCAAAAGAATACGACCTCATTCTGCTCACTAGTATCGGAACGATTGCTTGGGCGTGCGGCTGGTCCAAAGCAAATCATGTCTAAAAATTTCGAAGCAGTTGAAATGAGTGTTAAAAGTGACAACCTTGTAAAAGCAAGCGGTCGAGGTGGTAAAGGCGTCAAATATAAACAAGCCAATGCTGGATTGTTACGATCTTAATCGGATGCCCCAAACAGTTCATGCGCCCTTATTTTCCATTTAGAAGCAAATAAGACCCCGAAAATCAACAATGATGGCTAAGAAATTGATTCATTCAAACAATGAATTGCCGAGCCGCATGCATACACAAGCCTAATGTCTTCAATGCTCAGTAATGATTGCAAAGCCACAAGAAATGCAAAAAGCATCTCTAAAGGCCAATCTTTACAACTATTTAAATGTGTATGTAGCATCTGCGAACTAACTGCACAGGTCACCAAAGTTTCAAAGCAACGGAGGGACGGAGGCAGGAAGTAGCACTGCACCCATGCATGCACATAGTGTTCACACTGTCATTGCCACGTATAGAGGAGAACTAGGCTGGTGATCATTAGAGCACTAGTAATGTGGTTTCGCTTCTTCCTCATGGACAAGCCTAGTCAACTTCTTAATGATTTAATGCGGGTGTCGTTTAAGAACTCAAAATGATTTCACTGACACTTATTTTAACACCAAACAATCAAAACGGAAGTCAAGCAAGCGAGAATCTAATCGAATCATTAGTCACCGCAGAAGTTAGGAATGTTGCGGATTGATAAGTTGGATTGAAAACAAAGGGAAGTAATAGCACGAGGAGGTTAGATTAAAGATCGCCTCTTCATTTGTTTTATTTGCTAGAATAGAAGGTGGTGAGACGAAAGGTTTGCTGCCTTGAGTGGAATAGGCATTGGTAAAGTAAACAAGAGAGAGGAATTCAAAAAGGAAAGAAAGAATGCTAACTTGCTAAAGGACGAAAGAAAGTTGAAGATAGAGGTCGATGAGGTTAGAGTAGAGAGGAGCAGTGGGTTGGCTTTTGGTCAAAGTACAAGGAAAGGAGATCTCTATCATTTATTCACCCACTCACCTCTTTATCTACCGCTCTCCACGTATCAATGCGCATGGCTTTCGCATCCTCTATTTCCTCACACATCTATCTGCACTCTCATTTCTCAAGCAGTTATCAGCTGCTGCTTGTAATGGTGGCAGTAGACACCACACCACCTTCATCTCTATTTCTTTGCTTATTTCGTTCAAATTAAGGGGCTGGTTTACTAGCATATTTATGAATGCAACGCTGAACTACTGGAGTCATTCATTAGGGAATTTGGGGCTGCAAAAACTAGCTCCTTACTGCGATTAGCAATGGTGACGTGAGGGAGTCGAATCCCATCAAAAAGGGTATCAAGTGCCACTTCACTTCCTGCTCATGCATGTCCGGTCATTTGCCTGTTGCAGTCAAACAGTTGGATAAATAGCATTCCCATTCATCATTCCTCACCAATTCAATCCCATCTTCACTGCTCGAAACTGGCCCTGTTGGTTTCTGTGACTAGTGTTCCACAAAATACCACATATAAGACCTCA
Organism: Taenia hydatigena; assembly: GCA_036345935.2. NCBI lineage: Eukaryota > Metazoa > Platyhelminthes > Cestoda > Cyclophyllidea > Taeniidae > Taenia > Taenia hydatigena. The sequence goes on from JADWOT020001396.1 coordinate 10,752, forward strand.
GCGAGGATGAAACGCAAATGGCCAAATGCATGTAGAGTGAGCTAAATGGATGTTGAGGACTTTGGTGAGAAAAAAGAAGGTACTTACCAAACTGCCCAATGTTGTATTTGAGAATCCGTGATGCTGACATAAGTAAAGGCGATTTCAGAAGAGGAGACGAAAAGAGAGAGGAGGTAAGGGCTGTGAAACATAAATGAAGCATTGTTGTAGTGGTGGCTAGAGAACTAACCGGCAAAGACGCTTCCTACGTTAGCGCTGGTCGTGGTCGCCCTGACATCAGTGCTAGTGTTGGTTGTAGTCGAGGTGACGATGGTAAGTTTATTAGACTTTGACGTACGCTTGAATCTACAAAGATACCCAGAAGAAAAGAGTGCTCAAACTGCAGCTGCTGTAAGTGACAAAGCAGATGAGTCGAAGTAAAACCTACTTACACACGAGCGGGTCACCCTCTGCATACTGACATTCTCGAAGGTGGCGCTATCTGCAAAGCAAGGGAGAATAGAGGCTCTATGAAAAACTGCACAGCAATTTGACATTTCTAAATGTATGAGGAAATTATTGATGGGTCAACTTGGATTACTGATAGGTTGGTTAGCAATGGATGACAAGTTTGAGAAAGGGGGATGGCGCGATTTACGAAATTGTGTGTGGTCACATTTGTGAGCGTGGGCGTGATGTTTACTTGTAGGTACAAATTGAAATTATTATCAAGCGCCAGTTAGCCTGTGACGGGTTGGTGGATATGAGGAGGCAAATGCAGCAGGGACTTCTCCCTTCGCCTCATTCGAGGGGCAATCCACTGCGATCAAATTCACTCATGTGTCACAAGGGAGGCAGGAATTGGGTAGAGTAGAATTGTGTGGAGAATGTGAGAAAAGCACAACCGAGCACAGATAGCAGCCAAGTAAGTAAAGGAAAAATAGGTTGTAGTCATTTTGCAGTGGTGTTAAAGAACATGACCTTTTGTTTGTATTCTAGACTTTCTACATCTACTTAACGCAGTGCTGCATTCAGACGTACACAAGCCTCCTCAATCAGCGCCATTAATCCCCTGTTCATTTATTTGCGTTTTCAAAAGTATTTTCCCAATGGTCTTGAGTCATATATGTTCTGCTTAGTATTAACGCAATGCATGTAGCACATTTGGCTTGTGGGTCTTTTTCTTGCACAACTAGTAGACATGTGGTGGCTGACCTCGTAAGTTCATCAGGGGGAGAGCCAAGAAAGAAGCTTGGGATAATCGTGAGATCATGGCTAATTTACGATATTAGGAATAAGACTACTTTGGGCCCTCAGCTTGGCATCGTAGCAAATGAGTCGTTTTTCGGGTCCCGTCAGTAACCTTATGCCCTACTGCACACACAGCATGTATTTTCCCCGGGTGTTGTCTCCTTTGATTTTTAAGGTGGCATCAGGACTTATCCGATCTTGCATAAGCATACCAACGATGTTCATTTGAATGAAACCGTTTTGATCTTGTATTCCATTTAATAACGACAATGTGATTTATATGCATTAGGCGGTGTCATAATGCTCTTGGCAGCACTCTACTTAAGAGCAATGAAAATACAATGCACTTGAAATTCTCTTCTTTCACTTAGGTAGCATATGTAAAAGTGTGGTGATCAAGCACTATTTTTAAGTGTTTTGAGCATTTTATGCCCTCATTCACAAACCTGGTGAGGAAAGAAGACCCTAATTAGTCTAACGGCACTACAGTAAGTGAAATTCTCTCATTACTTCTAGTTCACTTATATCCTTTAAAGAATGTGTAGGGCAGAATTGTCTGATACGCCTAACAGTGTGTGCTAGCAGATGGTCATTGTGCATATCTTGATTGAGACATGGACTCACAGCATTCGAAGGACATCTATTAGGTGCGCTCCGTGGACTAGTAGCTGGATACGAAGGTTCCTAGCAGAGGTGCCGCTCTGATTTGTCAAATCCGAGACTGGCCGCTCTTTGAAAGAATTCGACAAGTAAAATTGCACCTGGTGATGACCGTCCTGTTCACTGACGACTTGCAGTTCTTTTGCCCATGAAAGCTGCGTAATGCGGCGTAGATTTGACACAATGTCTCGATGTCAGCAGGTCTGTAAACGACCTTTGTTTCTGACTTGTCGAGCCTTTTTTTTACTTTTCAAAGATATTCTATGCATCCGGAATTGATAAAATCCTTGTCTCAAGTTGGAGATTTTGGGTCCGATGCTGCTTTCACGGTCCTCTATTTCCTCACAATTTTTCTTGCTCACTTCCATTAGTTGGTTTCTTGAAGGTTGTGACCAGTGTTAGGAAATAGCCTCCTTAAGTCAATGGCATATAAGGTTCTAAAACAGTTTAGACAAGGGAGCAATGAGGGCCTACAGACCACATTTCGAAGAGTATAATCCATAGTTATACATCACAGTTTCATGCCAAGCAAGCATTTGTCCAAGCGTCCACCCCTTGGATTCCTCAGTTTTACTTGCTGCTTGAATTTGAAGTTTTCATTACTACTATGAATACTTACGACTGCTTCCTACTTACTAATTACCACTAATACTCACTTACTGCCCAAGAAGTTTCGGGATCTGTGCAAAGTTAAGACAGATTTTTCGCAGACCGAGTGTCAATGACAAAAAGTCAAGGGCGGTTGCCGAATGGAAGTGGGAACGATTGGCAAGGCTATGAGCTAGGAAACGCCAGGGGTGAAGTCGGTAATAAAAGATGTCAAAGTGGCATTACAAGGCTTGATTTTATTCAAGTGCCTTATCACTGAGTGGTTCAGCTTCACATCACTTTAGCGGATAGGAAGACCTCTAATAGAGACTGGCGAATTATTGCGGATATCGACTGAAAGCTCCATTATTTGGTCATAAGCTGTCACATGGACACAAGTAATGCCCTACTACCCGCAACATTGATCAGTGGTGTCTAAATTGACCTGACTACCACCCACATCCAAGAATGACACTGCGATGGCGGATGTCGACTTTAAACCTAAAAATTAAGGGTTTCCTTTATTTTCAAATGTTCTTATTCAATTAAAATTAAATGCATTTTAAGCATTCAGTCCAGTAGACTCAATAAAACAATGTGCTTCTTTAGGTTGGCAGAATAGTACTCTTTCAGATTCTTTGCAAACTCACTGCGTTCCGCAGAACTGCTGCCAACATAGCTGACCAGCCCAGAAATGGTCATACTGCTATTGCTTGAAATTAGATTTCTAATCTGAAAGAAATTTAGTAAAATTGGTGTCCTTTGTCACCACTTCTGGAAAAGTTAGGGTTCTATTTATTGAGAATTACAGGAACCACATCAGACGATGCTAAATGACATCCTGGTTTTGAGTCCACATACGCATCTTGACATTCAAGCAAGCCTTACAACGTCTTTAGCGAAAACTTGAATAATAAGGCATGCCTTTAAGTCGATTCGGCTACTCAAATCGGTCGCTCAATATAAGATGGTGAACATCTGACCGTAACTGCTCATACTCCGAAGAGCAATTACAAAGATTTACACGATATATATCAAACCAGTGTTAATTACGTAAACAAAGGGTTTGTTTAGTATAGGAGGTGTCTTCTTTGATCAAAAGACCAGTGGCAAAAGTAATAATGCAAGGTAGAATGTTATTTGACAAAATTTGAGATTTGCCTTGTACCCTTGCCAGACCTCTACCACTAGCTTCGCTAGTAAATTTTGAATATATTGTGACATTGGCTGCAACGGGATTGATTTCGAAACTAGAGTTGATGGCCATCCATCTAAAATTCGCATCATTAAATGAAAGTAGATATACCACTTTAGCTAGAGACCCATCTGGATGTCCCATGATATGCACCGGGTGCCTACATGGGTTGGCTGGATATGAGTCTTGTTGAACAGCTGTGTTTTTAATCTAACATTGTGGAACTGCATCGTGTTTGTAAATGAACGTGATTACAGTGGTTACTGGGTTGTGACTTTTTAAGGTAAGGGGATTAAAGATGATTCAGTGTAGCAAATCTCACAGTCGCACCCCGTGACATACGTAGATGAGTTCGGATGTGTGGTCTCAGATTTGATAAGTCTAGGGAACAAGTATCTGCTTTAGGAGGGGCCGAGCTTGCTAAAATCGGTTCATTAATGGTTGGATCTGGCTACTGCATTGTGGGTTCATTCCTTTACTTGCAATATGCCAATTAAGCACAAAACTAGTGCCATTCAATGAAGCCTGGAACTCGCCACTTTTGGTCAGACATAAACTATACTCAATATCTATAATTTATCAGTAAATTATGATAAAGTATTGGGACTAGTTCAATGAATTGCTACCAAGCGTGGTTTTAGTGTTTTTACCGTATCCAGGCAAAGACCCATGCCTATCTTAAGTGTCCAGTACAGATACTCTCTTCCCACAAGATTGAAATGCATCGATGCTTTCAGACATTAATTCCATCCTAAAGACATTTGATTTAAACTTTAAACTTTAAACTCATATTCCTCATAAAACATTGATAATAACACATCTACATTCCATTATAATGCCTATCAAAAGCAGGACCCACCTAAATTTTGATTCCTATTCACTCTTCCACTCGTTAGATGCTCGCTTATGACGGTCCGATTCGGATAATAAATTCCAGATAGGGTTCGATGTAGAATGCTGTGTTTGAAATATATTTTTTTATTAAATCGACACATGTTTTGTTTATGTCTTGCATAAATAGGCATGTAAGGATCTAGAATTTTCACCCTTAGCAAGATTCATCAATTGCCATGGATGACGATTATATGTTTCGAGGTCTTCAGTGGAATCTAGATCACTGAATTGCTAAGGCCCTCTACATTGTTTTGCTCTAAGAACAATAAGTTTAGAACATTTTCACTCAACTAAACAATAAGGAGTTTGATGCAAGGCTTCTTGGAGGCATTATTGCCCTTCTACTTTGACTCATATTGTTCTCTAACTTCTCGTAACAACACACTAAGCAAATTTGTTGGATAATTTGATGAATCCAAGCTAAGAGACGGATCTTGCTGATTGGTTGTGGCACTAGCTGCAAATTAGTCTAGGTCTTTGGAAATTTGAGTTCCCAGATGACGTGTTCACTTAATTTAGGGTGCCAATCGTGACGACCTAGACTGACTACTGGTCCGGACGGCTGCAGCATAGATACGCATTCGCGTTGGCAACGTCCTCTCGCACGGCAGCCAATCAACTGCCTTAAAAATAAACCAACGTTCGAGACGACGGCATCCTGAAATAATGCGATGTAAATGGTCTTAGTAACTCAGTCACATATCAACAGATCCGATGCGGCTGAACTCGTAGCCACAGGCATGTCATGCCTCATGACCTCACTAAGGTAGGCAATTCTGAAACAAAAAAATGCACGAGGAGAAATAAAGAATTGAGCTCAAATATCGGCACAAATCAGGAGAAACTCCGATCATATCGATCATATCACAACGCGAAAGCGGTAAAGTATTCGGGATCAAACTGAGGCAATATTTGACGGGGTTGTATATCCTCCAAATTGACTTCCAGAGAACTGATGAGATCAAGAATTCAAAGTTTTAGTTATTTTACCAGTCTAAACCTAAAAATCGTTTATCTGATAGGGCTTCTTAGGACTTCGCCTCACCTTTGTCGATGAAGAGTTTGCAACCCAGAAGCTAATGTGTAGTGAGTAGTCGGGTATCCCCAAGTAGTGCAAGGAGGCTTGCTAAGAAACGGCAAACGAGGAGGCTTCTAATTGTGCTTTGGATCTTGAGGCACCAATTTCTCAATAATCTCGCTGCATTCTCAGTCTGAGTACATGTATGGTTATGCTGGTCATTCTTTCGGTTCTTATGAGGACATTTTAAGTGCGTGCTTTGGGGAGTGGTGATGAATTAGAATTGTGTCTATGAATGTAATGATTTTGGCCGCTTTTCATCTAGCAGTCTACTTTTTCTAGAAGATAATTAGCTGATGGGCAGAATGATAAACACTTCAACACGGGTAGAACCCTTAGCCATCCTCAACCTAAGTTAGCAATCGCTGATCAGCATAAAAATCTCACAATATGCAAAGACATGTAAATGGCAGAGAATTCAATTTTCTTTATTATAAACCATTGTTTCAGTTGTATTATTTATTTAAATACCAAAGCCGCGTAAAATTTGTTATTCATCACAGCTTTAAGTCCAGCAATCTCTCATTCAGGAAGAAGTTGTCAAAGTGTATTCTTGGGTAGACTTACAATTGCAGCGTTGTGCATAGTTGCCCACCACACACCCATCACCTTTCCACATAGTGCTCGTGCACAATACGCGCATCGTATATGGCAACAGAGGCACGGGAAGAAAGTCCAGATAGAGACTCGGACCCTCAGCTCTCGAATAAACTTTCCGGTACTCTACCACTCGGGTCACCTCGAGGAGCTACACGAATCACAGCCTTCACACCCAACACCAATACACTTCACACTCTCCTATTCAACCCAACTTCCATTGGGGTTCTTTCACATGCCTCTCAGTTCATCAAGTTAGTCGTCACCCCCTTCAGCTACCTTCTTTAGCCAGCACACTACTTTTCCCACCTTGCTGATGGGTCACTAACACCGCTTACCGTCGCTGCAGACTGAAGACGCATGTCTTATAAATACGATTAATTGCGCATTAGCCTGGAAACGCCTTTACTTCTGTAGCCACGTGGTTAACCCCAACATGATCCTGTCGATTCCTTTCGCTTGGAATCGGTGTGGCGTGTGCTTGTATGGAGGAGTGTGTAGGCTAAGTAATGGTGCTGGAGAAAGTGGTGGAGCGTTACGGCAAAGGATGGATGTAAAACTAAGTAAAACGCACGGGAGAACTGGCGGTAGGGACACAAAGCATCAAAACTCGTTTGGAGAAAATGCAGAAAAGACTGAGATTCGCTAGCATTAGGTGAAGGAATGCCGCTGTATATAAAATAAATAACTTACACGTGATCGCGAATCTCCTACGCACACAGGAAGAAATCTTGTTGCTGCAACTAGGGTAAAATAAGGGAAGGAATGGCGCCCTAGTTAGGTTTTCAATGTGCATGTAACTGCACACGATTAGGTATATGCGACTGCGCTTAGCTTATGTTGAGGAGAGAAAGGCCTGTTAATGCCTCTTTGTTGTTCCCTCCCATCGTTTGTAATTTTTGTAGTAAAGAATGCTCAAACCGCATGTCTCTGTCATTTGCTAATTTGTCGTTAGTACTTCCTCTCCCTCAAGGAAATTAAATATTCAAAATGCACTGTTTAAGAGCCTGCTCGAGAGTAGAAGGGGTTCGGAGTAAATTTTGCTGATGAGGTTCTCTTGTTCCAGTTTATTTTTTTGCCATTTGCCTTAATTTTTTCTTAATGAGTTAACATTTGCGGAGTTGTAGTAACATAGGACTGCGCTCATGTCTCTCCTTCTTATCGTTTCAGACTTCCTACTCCGGTCCGTTTTAAGATTGACGTTATCTGATTCGATGCAAATTTGCAACTATTTTGATTGGATTTTCGTCTTCACGGACAAAGCTTTGCTTTGAAAAATAAAACAAACAATGATTCGTTAGCATGGCAAAGAACAGACTTTGCTTAGTTAAGATGCGATTACCGGATAATTAAGCGTCCATCTAGGAAGACGCAGAAATAATGGATCCTACCCAGCTGAAAGCCAAGAAGAGACTACAGATGACCTTATAGCTTATCAAACACAAACAATTAACTAGTCGTTTTCACGGACACATTCGGGCGTATTCGTGAGAGCCTCTTCATCTAAAACAGGCAAGACAAATTAGCGGCGTGTGAAGAAGCAAAAGCGATTAATTGACCAACTGTTTGGATAGAAGGTTATGCTTGTCACTGTGTGCATACATATATATATATATACAGATGGATTAGTCCATTACTTTCCAGAAGACAAAATAAGTAGGAATTGTAACTAAAGTTGGAGGAAGATAGCAAAAAGGGTAAATAAGAAGTGCAAAGTCTTAGCTATTCAAGCTGTAGATGAAGAAATGAGCAATTTCAATAAATGAAATAAACTTAATGTCAATGGTCTGGGCTACCTCAAAACACCGAGATACATTGCATTTTACAGACAAAGATTACTTCATCGGTGATGTCACAAGGAACCGGGCGAAACCGAACCCCACGGAAATGGTGCATGGCGTAAAGCGTCTGGTCGAACGTCTTTAGGGATGAGACAGTGCAAAGTGATATGAAGCATGGGCGTATCAAAGTAATAAATTCAAGCGTGAAGTCAAGGAATGAAGTGAAGTGCTATGGTAAGACAAAATAATTCAGCGCGTAGTAAACCTTATCCATGGCACTGCTGGAGATAGAGAAGACCATAGAGGCTTACCTAGGCGAAGTGACGAAAGCTGTGATCTGAATTCTGGCGGGTTTTAACAGCGATCAACTTCAGGCAATGATTAACGCAGACGAAGTTGCGGGTCTTAATGTGCTTTCTATCATTAGCGAGCCCACGTCAGCTGCTCCTTCCTATGGTCTATACAAGAGAACCGGCATGCAATGAAATGTGCTCACCTCTAATTCGGATGGTGGTACCTTCGATGTGGCCATGTGAGGAAAGAAAATTTGGGGTAAAGGCAGTAGTGGTGACTTTGATTCTTGGCTGATGGACTAGTGTTTGGGGGCATTCAAGCAAAAAATGAGGAAATAGATTTGGCTTCCAACACAAAAGCCAGCTGTCGTCTAAGAAAAGCGCGTGCGAATTCAAAAACGTTGGGTTTGCTTAGGCGCACATGCATCAATGCTGAGGACATAGATTTCTCTGTGTCAGTGTCACGGTCCCGTTTCGAACAATTGTGCTCTATTCCTTTAACTAAAATTTCGACTTTGAGCTTATGAGCACTGAGATAGCTTGCCAGTAATCTTATGAATTAGAAACCCTGTAAAAAGCGCACTCTTACAGCATGCGGATACTCGTTTTCTCTACCACATCCCTATTCATGAATGCTTTGTTGCTAATAATTTACCATTATTGCTAAGCAACACAAATATAATGCACTTTTGGGCGTATTTTTGCCTTACTCTTTGGAAAATACTATTCAAACGATGGAATTTACATAATCTATGGTTATTTGACAACACGAAGTCTCTGATCACTGCTTCCATTCATTCTATACTACAGAACTAAATTTTGCATCAACGAATTTAAAGCGCTTGCGAGGGTTTTATTTTGACGTGCTAATCACATTAAGCACTCTTGCAGCATTTCAAACATAAGTTGTAAATGCTTAATGTCTAGCACCTAAGGGCTTTGCAACATCACAGTTGAGGTGTCACTTGAATTTTGCGAGAATACAAGGAGAGGCACGTAAAACCACCAGCACCACATTCTTGACGCTCCTCGAACAATTTTGCTGAAGCAAAAAGTGGGCAGCGAAGCGAGATTATGTTTGCGATCGCAATGTTAGGCATATATTAGTAAAAACGTTTAAGCCAATAAGGCGTTAAGAGCTATTCCTTTGCAGGCGATGCAGTTTCTTTGTTGCGCTCATCTGCCACATTCTGCGACACCTCCGTCCGACGCCTCTTTTAAAGGCGTCCCAATGGTTCTTCGTCTTCCGGCTGTTGACAATGCGCCAGTCTTCTCATACTTCTCTGCAAAGCCCTTCTTATTTCTGGCCTCACTAAGCCACATAAGGCAAGCAATTCATCCTTCTCGTCTAGGTCGCCATTTATCCGCCCCAAGTCAGTTGACATCCTGTTGAACAGATTTTGCAAACTGACCTCCTCAAATGCAATCCCTGCTTCCTCCTTCCCGCCCTGCTTCAGTTTGTTTTGGCTCGCTTTAATCTGCGAAAACCCTTGCCTGGAAAGAAATGCTCTGACCGAAATACTAGTTCTTCTCATCACATCCCGAGGAATTTTAAAAATCAGGCAAGGTTGAGGGGATTCTTCGAAAGATGTGGAAGCGCATCGGACCTCTTCACGCACATCTGGCTTTATATCTGCAGACTTCGACCTTCCGCGCTTCCTGTGCCAACACGATTAAACATGCTCAGCATAAACTTACCTTGCCATCAATTAACGTTCCGAAATGCCTTAGTTTCTAGTGCTTAAGAAAGAGAAGAAAAATTGACGTTTATATCTAATCTGCCATGAGACATTAAAAAGGGGGAAAATTGAATGACCCAACTGCTATAGGTCTTACCGTACAAAGTCGAACACACTGACTGCAAAAGTGAGGGTCAGAAGAGTTGTTTTAGAGTGTAACACGATAGCTTTAATCTACTGCGTGGTTCACAGCTGTGTACTTAACGACGAAACCCTGATAATTATCCCCCAATACAAGTGAAAGTTGAATGCTCAAGAACGACAGTGGATAGCATCTACAAGTCTCGAGTGCTGACGTTCCCTCGAAGCTAATTTCTGTTAAGGAAATGCGCAACTTTAATGCCTCAGTACAAAATGTCGCAAAGTCGTGCAAAAAGCAGCCACTGCTTGCGGGTGAAATCAGAGAAGCATGATAACAAAACTTGTGATTACCTCTTTAAAGTGCGTACAACTCACATAAGACTAACTAACTTAGCAACGCAGCCGCAAGTGCAACGCAGAAATTTTACTCACCAATTAGTGGTTGAGCGAATTTCAATCTTGTTATAAACGTTCACTTAAATTTTACGATTATAAGGAAGTAAGCATCCAAATCCAGTTCCTTAATGCCTTCCGGTTGGTGCGTTCGATGATTTTGCGTTTCGTTGTACAGTTCGTGAGGAACGAGTCATTAGCACCACCTCGTCAAGATGTCGCACCAAGCAATACAGAATTTGCCTAACCATGAATTTCGCACATGAGGGCCAACTTATTAAGGTGACGATGTGCGATTCTCTTGGTCACAACTTACAACTACTTCTAATGTCATGCCAGTGTGCAATTTGGAGATTTAGACGAAATAAGGAACCACAATTGAGAATCCTGACGCCTATCGAGGTCGTCACCCAGGTGCTTAATGAAAGACAGGCGTCTTGATTGATTGGCATGGGTAAACAAACGTGAAGCGGCGATTTGTGGGTGCATTTCAGCTGCATACCCAATTAGATTTTGATAGGATCCGGCTCATTTAATGCAGGGATCAGGTGTATTACAGGTGATAATCCAGGTTACAAATAGGCCTAGCTCGTATCGCCAACCTGGAGTAAGCTATTTACTATTTATACCGATAAATGAGTATCGTAGTCGAGCATTCCCCAAAAGCGTATCACGTGGTAGCCGACTCTCTCTCAAAACACTTTTAGTGAACGTTCAAAGCAAAATTGAAGGCTGATGAAGCCAAACTAGTGTGCTTTTAACTATTTAAGCAACAAGTGAGAACGCAGTGAATTACACACTTTGAATGCTCACCACTGACAACAAATTCTGTGCTTTAAGAAGATTTTGCTCACTTTCTAAGTTATGCCCTCACATTTCACTAGTCGCATGCATTATCCAATCGCGATATCGCTGAAGGTACTACCTAATGCCTAATTTGCTTATCTTAGACACGCGCTACGATACTGGCCACCGTCATTTCCGCACCAATAGCAGACCAGTTAAAGCTATTTATAGAAAACCGACTGCAGTTTTGGTGACGATGACTGACAAAAGCAAAGAGAAAGTAAGATATTTTAGGAACGATAGGCAGCGCTTACAAGAACTTAGCCCATAATTGACTTAGCACTTGTCTTTCATGCCTGTGTCTGCATGGCAGCAAAATAAGCTAGCATTAAAAGTATATGAGGCAAAATTGATAGGTAGCAGTGGTTTCGTGGAACAATTGCGCACTTGGATGATTAATTAACTGCAACAGGATGTAACTTTGGCTTTGTAACCTTCAAGGATCGATAGTTCTGCTAGCATGTCCCTTTAAAGTGAGTTGGGATGTAAATGTTTTCGCTAAACTTAAGTACGATATGTCAGAGTTCACTTCTGAAGAGCGCACGGAGATAAAATCGACCTCAAAAGCTGAAACACTTTTATGCGCAACTGAGCAGAAGGCACGGCCAAAATTGCACGTCTAATATATCAGAGGAAGAAGTAATATACTGGTAACTATGATAGCGACTGTCGGTGTGGTACTAAAAAGCAAGTTTATGCTCTAAAGTAAAAGTTTTATCCGCGTTCATTTCGTTTTATTGTTCAAGCATAGCACAAGCAGGTGCTAGAATCTTTGGCTAGGCCAAATGATGCTAAGATAGCTAAAATTCAATTATCGTAGCGCCTAAAATTGTCGCAAATCATTACATTGCATTAGCCGTAACTAATCTACTTGAGTAGTGCAAGTTGATGCGACAACAATCATACGAAACTGATAGGTTTTGTTATGATCAGGACACGTTAGCTCATGCATTAATAGACTGTGAACTATGATGATGATCCCCAAGAAAACAGCATTGACAGCTGTCGTTGAACACCCAATAATAACCATCCTCATAAGAGTGTGCTAGCTCATAGATTATTTTAACTTCTTGTGTTATGCTTGTAGACTGTAATGAGTGCAGTCAGCCAACTGTACTTCTCTTCTCGCAAAATAAGCCCATTCATGATTTCATGCATTCTTCTTTGGTTCCATTACAATTACATTCTGGTTTTTCAAATGTCTGAGGCAAACTAACTCATCTACGAGGAGACTTGCCATGTGCGTAAAAGCGAGAAAGCCGTGGAAGTGTTCTGTGCTTTTAAATGCAAAGGTCGCAACATCTAGACCCTTGGTGGCTGAACAGCCTCGTATCCGAGGGGTTGGCGGATAAAGAGATTGTGCTAGACGGCTCTGTTTTGAGCGACTTTCAAGACCACAGTGTAGGCGATGGCTACAACGCCGTGTAGAGGAGCATCGTAGGATGGTTGCGAAATTTTGAAGAAAATGCGTAAGCAAACACTTAACTGCGTATGCTGCAGGCACGTAGATGGCTAGTTTAATGTTAGACACTCGCTGGCCTAATTCATTGCTCTTTCCCCCTCCTTTACTCTTGCCCTCTCACCTTTCTGCATTTGGTATGCTAAAGTCCTCACTCTTATGCGTCACGCCTTCTCGCCAGTGTTCACCATGGTCATAGGGAGTGAGGAAAGTAGCAGCAATGAGTGGGACATCAGGCGATCATTCGCAGGAGTAGGCGATCGGTTGTGCAGGCGGATAACAAATGCTGAGTAAGGAGGAAAGCGCGCCTGAGGCCATTAATAATAAGCATGGCGTTGCTTTTAGTCCTTATGGTTAGCTTAGTATTGAGCACATTATAAATTAACGGTGTATTTTAACGAGTTTTGCGCGTTTGTTATGAAAACAGGCAGTAAAACAGTGGTTAGTTAATGTACAGTGATAGGAAGGCTTAATGGGTAACATATCAGCAGCGATCTAGATAGGCGACACACCAGGTTCCCTCTTCTTTCCGTTCTATTCAACCTTCTCAACTCTACGTTACGTAAAATTTATAGCACAATGGACTAAGTTAATGTAACTCGTTCGACTTCATACTACCTTACAATATCCCACACTATTTTACGTGTGGATTCTTAGGTCCGCGTTGTAGATTTGTTCGGACTAGGCTTTACAGGACGCACCCTTTTTCGACTAGCTGCTAAATATTCAACCAAAGTTATTAAATTAAGGCTTGCTTGCGTCTTCTTTAAGTCGCGCTAGCATACCGATCCCATTTGCTAAGAAATTGAAGGGAGTAAATACGACATTAGGTAGATGGAGCGATGAAGGTATGCAGACACCAAAAAGACAAAAAAAGAAAAAAAGGGACTCAGGATGAGCAAGAAGAACCAAAAATGGCGAAAGGGTAGGGATCTAGGCAGTGTAAAGAAGGCATGGAAGAACGAAAGATGAAAATTCAAAAGTGGGTGGAGGATGAACTTCAGCGATTGCACAGCGTGAATGTCTCTAAATCTCCTTGCCTATCTGAGGTTGTACCATGCCGTTCCAGGTCGGTACACGCGTTGGAAGCTGCCATCAATTGCTTGGAGTCGCTGACCCGTTTTGTCGCAATTCACGTGTCTACGACTCTAGCAACCTCACCCACTCATTCTTCTCTCATCTCATTTTCCTTACTTTATTAAATTTTCCTGCCATTTCCTACATGCAGATCACTTTGAACTACCTCATTTTGATACGCGATTCATTACGTAAACGCCGATGCATGTTTGCATATTGAATTGAGAAATGCTATTTCAGAGGCAGCAATGCTGTTGGCGACACTGCATTTGGTGGCTGTGTTGGTGCCGACGCCACTGCCTGAATGTTAACCACCACATAATGGTATCATCACTGCTATTGCCAGCATGGTAAGTGTGCTGACCACCATCCCTTCCCCTCGTCCATCGTCGCCGGCTGGAACGTCTGGTTCAAAAGGCAACTGCTGCAAACAGTCACTACCACCACTACAGGCGCCATCGGAAGTAGAAGTAGGTGGCACTTACAGAAACGTTGGCACCCTTCGATGGTGGTCCACTTGAGCCAAATTTATTAGCAATAGAAAGTAAAATGTCCAAAAGGTAACACCCATTAGCTCAACATGCGTGACGAATTCATGCAAAAATGTAGGCCATAAGTAATATCCATACCAACAATGATGCTCCTCTTTTATATCGACTACCTCTCACCTGGCAAGTTATGTGAACAACAGCGCATAAAATTTTGCACAAATGCATAAAATTTAATCATGCATTTGTACAAAGGAGACAGCTAATAGGCAAATATGAGACTTGTTAAATTCATAGTACATGACCTAATTAATTGTATGCTGCATGATCTAAGGTTTAACCTAAGCACTATCATTTACATTTTGGTTGAGCTGCTCTTGGTGGGACTAAAATGCGCAGAACGTGTTGTGAATGCAAATGTATTGCGCTTAGTAATGCTAATGGAAGTGGTGGTGACGTGGATAGCGGCATCGGATTCACTTATCGTGGTGGTGTCGCTGTCATCGTCTAAAGGTACACGAGTGCGTTGACACTGATGTTTGCTAGAATCGTGCTCCATGCAATGCATTGGAAAGCGCACGGACAACTACATTTTGCATTGTGTTTTTGGGTTGATGCAGGCCCAATGAGGAGGAAGTGAAGGTGGTGTGGAGTGGTGAAAATAAGGGAAAGGGGAAAGAACAAAAAGTGCATGGTGTGGATGCCGGCGTTTTCATGTAGGGAAGGCAGGAAGAGTGCATGGGTGGAAGAGAGAGGGAGGCAAGTGGTAAGCGATTCAGTGCCCGTTGTAAACCTTCATAAGTTGGCATTCTGACTAAAATTATGCGATTATATTTGAATAATTAATAGATTAATCGTTTCAAAACAAACGGTTTTGACGAGTGTCTGTGTTTAATCCATTCTGTGTGCAGCTTTCAGTGACTAGTTAATCGTCGTTGATTGGATCTGAAGCACTCAGATAAGGTAAGCGCTCGACCAATTATGTTACCTTAGCTTTAAAAGACAGACCTTGCTCATTCACAGATCTGCTTTGCCTTTGTTACATTCAAACGAGGGGTTAAGCTGCTCCTGTTTGCTACATTTATTTAAGACTGCATCCATATTTCCATTCCACTTGCATGTCCAACACAAAATTCTTGTTCAGACAAAGCTGCTTTTTGCTTCCATTTAATGCAAATGGCTGGAAGCCTACACTAGTAATGTGGGGTCGGTTCAGTTTAAATTAATGCTACAGCCTCATCTGGTGTGTCGGTTGGTCAGTACTATTTTATGGTACACTAGATCTCTGATGTCAGCGATTAATTTCGTGAAGGGCAAAATGCGAGTCAGCAGCTCCTAATAGATCGCATGTCCTTGTTGATGCAAAGGGACAACGACAGGAACGGTGTTTGAAGGTATGTAAAACGCAATAAAGAAAATCGAGGACTCATAAATAACACTAACTTAAAAGGCTGAGGAAGAAACTTTGGTGTCACCGTTACATACTATATCATGCCATCAATTTCGAAAACGCATTCCTGACGTTTGTCGAACTGCGATTACTTACGAAGTTGCCTAACTTCGCATCCTCATTAGATAAAGGCTGTCATCCTCAAGCGAGATTAGACTAAGCTGTGGAAGTTAATGCTGAGTTGGCCATCAGATTGCGTATCAAAAACATTTAATAAGAAATTGCGACAAAGCATTGCAAATAAGTATCCATTGATGAAGCGGCCCGTCTATGAGAACGGCGTAACCCATATTTTTGTTCATCACACATCATAAACCATAAATTACGCGTGGCATTGAAAGTAACATCTTCCGAATGCACATGTTATGAAGATAACACGATCAAACATAGGGGCGTTGTGATTGACAAACAGATAAACCACGATTGGTGAAATGTGACCAGGCCATGAAGTTCTATAGAGGAGGATACCAAAGTCGTCGAGTGCCACATTACTGCGATGTGGTTAGGGAAGACTTCTGCCATAACGTGCGGCTGTCTCGTAGTCGGCGGATTTTGTTACCCAAAGCAGTCAGCATTTCGGTCATGTCATTACCTGCGTGTCATTCTGGCGCAAATACTGGCTACGATTGTCAGAATGCATTCTGCAGCTACATGTTCTCAGTCACCGTAATATGGTTTTGAAAACTCCGTCCTTACTCGGAAGAGAGTCCAAGAGGCGTAGTGTGGCGAAGCCCTTAATGCTATGATAGAAACTGCGATTGATGTGGTGGATGAAAGGGTTGGATGAGCAAGGACTGTTGTGACTATACACAATGTGAAGACAGCGAATGCTTTAGTGGGCCGTTCCGGGGTTATGGATGCATCACTGGTGACGAATGCTGAAAATGCTAAGGCCAATATGCAACTAAGACGACTGACACTTTTGTCAACGCAGCACAAGTCAAGCTCGCACTTCTCTTCCGCGCTTCCTTACCGCCAATGCGTGCATTTTTACTTCATTTGACAAAATTTCCAGTTTCCTTTGTCCAGCATCGCCAATAACCCACTTTTTGGGCCTCTACATTAATCCTCTGCTGTCCTCTCTATGCAGGTGATGCCAAAATGGACACGAGGGTATTCCCTCTACTTGTAGCCCACACGCTGCCCCGCGTCTGTCCGCATTCAAAGCCGTTCGGATTGCAAACGGGTACAGATGCACAATGTAGGGCACCACCTGAACCTATAAGCATGGCGATTAGAACCAATGTTCTCGCATTTACTGACAATCTAGTGCAAACATTGTGCTGTTTGATTTGACAAGTCGGTTGCAATTATTTTATACAGCTAAACGAAGGCTAATTTAATGTGATCCGCTATGAAGCCTAAACGAATGTGATCACAGTCGGTCCTTCACGAAAGTTCTTAAAGGTAAAGCCTTTCATATTTGACTTTACACTTTGTAATCCTAAAACAAATCATATCCCTCACCTTTTACCACAGGCTGACCACTCTCAATGAGATTTTATGCCAAGCCAAAGGTTATGCAGTCTGACCATCGGAAAAATGACTACAATTTCGCAAAGGAGCAACCTACATATCTAAATCCCTCATATTCGGTTATTAAGAGTGTAGCTAATTTAGTCTGTCCAGTTTCAGGCAAAGGAAACCAGGAAAGCGGATCCCAGTTAACCGCCTTATACATCCACCAGAAATATGGCAAATGCACAGTCAATTATTTCGAAGGTCAATTTGCGAATGGAGGCCAGTGGTCGAGCTATCATCTATTTTACCAAAAACTCGGTACCAAACCCACTTGGTGAGTCTTATTTGTGGCCAAGATGTTTGTTTAATGAGATTCACATTTATATGAACTCACCTCGCTGCATACGCAATGGATCAGTGATCGATTAATACTTTTCTGTTGCTGAAGCTACCCTAGATTTCGACAAATATAGAAAAACTTTTCGTTGCATAATAATGTTTTCGACACTACCGTTATAGATATATTTTAAAATTTGGTTAAAGGAGATATTAATAAAAATTTTCAGCTTTCATCAAAGCAAGGCCATAGCGGATTTCCAGCTAGCAGAACATTACACTTCTTGGTTATGTCCCATTGATGGGGTCAATGAAGCCACAGCCAGAGATTGTTGACAAGTAAAAGTCGTTTTTCATTTAACTGGTAAGATTTCGTGGCAGTGAGTAGAAGAGGGACAGTTATGGCAAAAACAAGACAAAGGTGTGAATAAACCGTCCAGAGTCCAACAACAACTCGCAACATGACGATTGGGCCAGTAAATTTACACACCTTGAACGCAGTTGAAATCGACATTCGTCGATATAATAAACCAGGTAAACCCTTTATAAAAGGCTGCAATTTGGAGCTACGTAAATTCACGTTTTTTTTTAACGTCACGATTGCTCCCTGAAGTGGAACGAAGAAGCATTCTTCTCACCCTTGGCTCCCAATTTTCAGACGTAATTTAAAGGTTATCATCAACTGTGGCGCAGCAGGCAACTAGATGGCTTATGCTTATCAACTTCGCTGTCCTGCTGTTCGAGAGGAATGGGAGGAGGAGGCTGTGCAGTTGAGGCTAAGAGGATAGGTGGGGGGAAAATAGATATGTGTGCATTCAGCTTGGTAGTTGATTTACCTATACCTCCCATCATGGTTGAGATTAGGGACATAACTTGTCCAAATTTAACTTTGATGCAGCATCATGCGAGGTAAATTAATGCCTTAGTAATTTGTGTTGTGAAGAAATCTTTGATTAGGCGGGTGAGTTTGGCACTCTCCAACACCGCAACATAAACCTGGTCTCAGGTGAACAAGTCGCAGTCTTTACGCGGAACTTGCTCCAGTGGTGTGGAAGTCTTTCATGCAAACAACTTATGTATTTTCAGTGCAAAAGATTACATTCTAAACCAAGCTCTTACCATCGGAAGAGCAGTATTTGCCCAATAAAACTCATATTCTTATCGATCAGAGTGTGAGATGTAAGTCTATAAATAGGAAGTTGCAATTATTCAAGGGTCCAAAGTCGGCATGCTCCATAACACGCGCGTTTGTGACACAACATAATGCCGAACAATAAGTTCGGACCGCTTTGAAGGGTAGCTTATTATATTTGGTTTGTCCTTCCGCTTCGCGGACTAGATAAAAAAAGTATTTACACTTTACTAATAAAAAGTAAAGGAATTTCGGCTCGAGCATACTAAAATGGAATCTTTCGAAATCCCATAGGCGTTAAAGTATCTACATCCCATCATCTACAGAAAAGAACGTTTTTGATAGTTCGTCAATCAGAGCTCATTTCGAAGTATCGAGCAATTCAAATGAGGCGAATTTTAATTACATGCCTGCGCCGCTCAGAATTTCGACCAACGCATGGCGACTGTTGCTCTGCGGCTTAACCTTAAGTACCATCGAGAAGAGGTCCAGGAGGTCCTTTGCTCACTCATTAAATTAGTCATAAGCTCTTCTGCAAGATCTTGCTCAACTTGCCATCTCTACCGTTTAAATGCATGTTTATAGATGCACAATACGTTTTGTGCCACTCGGAAGCGTCACTCGCGGTTACGTACACCTGGTTGCCGAGCATGAAGGTAGGTGACGTTCATTTTTAGATGCGCTTTTTATGCGTATGCAGTTCAGTCCATACGGATAAATAAATATGTAAAGGCTTTATCTGAGCGTTAGTATTTATAGCATTTTTAGTGAGTAGAACAGCTCTTGTTTAAGACAAATAATAATGGGATCCGCAGTGAGCAAGCGAATCGGAGATTTGGATCACGATTTTAACTTCATATTTTACGCATGCTTGGCGCTTTTCAGCGATCTTGGGCCCGCATTGTCCGCTTTACCAAACGTCTCAAAGATCCTACGCAATGCTCTTGTGGCAACAAAAAAGTAAGGAAAATTGCAAAGCCTTTTCACTATTCTTGCCTTGCACCCTCTTCTGCGCAAATCCATCTTCTTTCGAAACTCAAAATAGTCTACAATCACAATGTGTGCTGTCTGTGCCGCGATGTGTTCGTAAACTTTGCCTCTCTTCTAAGTCATTTCATCGGAACACATATTTGTAAGTGAGCATCTGTGTGCACTGTTCCTTCGTCGTAGCATTGGCTTCTCGCGCAACCTTCTTCGAAGTAATGTCTCGTTTTAAAATGCTCCAGCAAAAATGGCGAATTTGGAAATATGCTTTTACTGCACAGAATGCTTCGTAGGACACCTGACATTCGAGGCCATGTTAGAGCATATGCGTTCACATCACTTCTGTAGGTGTTTCTTAATCAGTTAGACTTACTTTGTAATGAAAGCTTGTTGTAACGCTTTAGCGCCTTCTGCCTTGTAGTCGTTTGGCGCGAAGTATTTGGCAGAATGAGAACACGCGCTATTTTGTGAGCATTATTTGTAAGTTCTTCGTGACGCTTACGCTAGGTTTTTACCTATTTAACTTCAAACTAATGTCCTTGAAAGGCAAGAGTGCTCAATGCGCGGACCTTGCATGTGTGCTTATTAAGAATTTTATATGTGACGGTCTCAATATGAAGTTAAGTATCTATTACTTGATGGATATGATAAAGCAAGTGTCGCATCGCATTGTGTTACGTCATATGTCATCGGTATTTTGAATAGTTCAAGCGACTCCGCAGTACCGCACTAACAGTGTTTATAAGGCGCTAAGCATTCTGCATTACAATTGCGATGGCCAAATTTGTTTGTTTGCGTTTTAGAGTTCTCCAACCATCCGCCTGCGCTTTGCAAGCAGACATTAGCTTAATAAGATGATTGTGCTGCATTTACTACTGCCGATGTTTTCATTCTTGTCCTTGCTGCAGGAATGGGTGGATTTTCATTGGCGAGGAGAATGCCTTTTGATCAATCGGACCTTGATCGCTGGCGGCCAAATAAGCGTTGCTTAGCAGTCAAAGGAAAAATTGTTTAACCAGGAGTAGAAAAATGCATAAAGGAATGAGCGGCTTTAAGATAACAAAGAATAGCTAATAAGTACTTCTAGGCATGCACACTGCCGATGGTCGAAACACGAGCATCCATAACTTGAGTGGAACCCGTCCCACAGGCTGACCTCAATGAGACACAAACTTCATGCGTCATTTACAGGATTTTCTAATGAAATGTAAAGGGCCATAATCCTGCAAACATGACCAATAAGTGAAGCAAGCCTCCCAAACTTGTTGCATATCAACTAACCTACTAAAAGGAGTATGCTAGCAGGCATGACCACACCGAAAATGATAACCCGCAAGGCAAACCAACCCTCATCATTCCAATCAACATCGGGCTAAGAACTAGGCTTCGTAATTTTACTATGCCTAGACGTTCATGACAACTGCGTTTGAGGCATTTAGTTGACACTATTGTTACCCAAAATTTTATAGTAATACACTGCTAACCCTAAAGTATTCGTTGTTCCAATAAGCAAATTGACATTCGCAGCTAAGTTTCGTTCTTCATGACCCTCATACTGTGCATCAAAATATTATAAAAAACAAATGTTTACTTTACTGTATACCATCCTCTCTAAAGTCTTACTGTCTAATATCCGTGAATAAGAGTTGGAGATGCATGCTCAACACTTGATCAAGATGTTTATGCAGCCACAATCGCTGTTGGGGTGTGTTATCATGCCTGAATGGCGTTAAAATCTGAGGCCAAGAATAAGAAGAGTCCCTGTTCTTAGCACTTCAGAGGGGTATTCTACCATTTGAACAAAGGTATAGCACGAAGAAGGTGACGCAGCCGATGAGCCACATCTGATCCATACTAACATAAAGGAAATCAAAAATGTCAGTCTTAAACATTACAAGATTTAAGATCACGAGGAGTGAAAGTTCTCAAATACTTTGCCAACATCTTATTTAAGCTATATAAAACACGAACATAAGCAAAGTAAATAAAAAATTAATGGCCCCTTAACCGACACATAGAACAGGCCATACAAGGAAAGAGAACAAATAATCTTATCGGCCTTTCTATTTGCATAGTTCCTCTGCAACACTGATCGAGTGGCTAAAAATATGCTTTGCGACAAGATAATAGATGCTCTTCGTTCTCATCCTTAACGTGTTGTCCGCCTTAATATCCGACAATCTTTGCTACTGCGCCGAAGTAGAATGTTAAAACTACTGATTTGATGCACACTACGAGTTGTTTGGGGCCTAAGTTCTCACGACGCGGTTGTTAGCCCTTGTTGTGCGCGCTTCCCACTTAGTAACTGGGTCTTATCATCTACCGCCTTTAGATACTGCTAATAGTAGTCCCTTCTTTCCCAAAAGTTGCATGCAGTATTGTCTCAGCATGCTATTGAGTTCCTCATAAATACACATAAACTGCCAATTATCAGACACAGCCACCTTTGCAGAACCCTGGAAGATTTTCGCAGAGGTACATCAAAGGTTTCAAATATGCAAGGGCAGACACAGAATGCAATGCATCTTACATATATCTGCTGCGATTGACAATGAACATAAATAATAAGCAAAATAAGTAAGATAAATAGTTAAAGAAAAGAATGGACCAAGCCGCATTGTCCCGTTGACTGTTGGGATGATGACAACCCGGTTTTGCTTCCTCGCTCCCCTTTACTAGCTCCCCAAATACAGAATGCTATTTGAAGGTGGAGTCTGATGGGAGAATGGAGAAAGAGTTGGGTAAGAAGAAAATGTAAATGCCGGCAACCCTGACAGCAAGGCAAAGAAGCCACCTGCAAGTGATCATGCAAATTGAGACGACCCCTGACTGCCATAGTCACCGGACTAGTAGGCCATCTAAGCTGACATCATCGCCGACACAAATGTAGTGAAATCATGAGACTTTGAAAAAGGCGAGTGCTGACATTTGAAGTCACGGCAAAGTTAACTTGATGAGCATGGTTTTCTGCTAATACAGCATCTCGAATATAGGGTTATTAGGAATATAGTAGTTCACGTACCTGCTTAAACAGTCAGCGCTGTGTAAAGTAGCAGGCAAGTGAGTGGAGAGTCGTAGAGTCACAATCACCTTGACACAATCATTCACACTGATGCGATTCGGTGCAAAATCCACTCGCATGCCCACACGCATGCCTTGGTGGCCATCCAGACGTGCATGGTTTGCAGTGCAGTTGGTGGGCTCACCAAAAGGCTAAAGCATGAAAGCCTTTCACATTGGTGACTTATTTGTTTGGAAGAGATAAAGGCCATGGCGATGGCGTCATTGGTTGTAGGGCGATGCGTGATGAGAAGTGGCATGGGTGTAAAGGCGTGCCACTTATGAGTAGGGAAGGAGGCGCACGAGTGATAAGGAGGAGGAGGAGGGTAATGTTGGGTGTGGAGTAGGAAAGGACAAATGAATAAAGTGGGCCAGCAACCGCGCGTCCTCGGGCTTTCCACTATGCTGCAACACGCATGTACTAACCCGCATCGACGTAGCACCACCTCAATGGCTGGACGGACACCAGAGGTCTCTACGCCGCATCATCGCTGCCTGCGTGCACACCAGCGACTGCGAGCTTTCCACCTAATCTATCTTGTACTTTTGTTTTCTCCCGGTCAGCACACCACTGAGAGCCTACTACTTTTCGACAGCTACCTAAAGCGCATGCAGTAATAATGCCTAGTGTCTCCGACTTATCGCCGCTTCTAAAGCGCCTTCGTTTCCTTCCACGTTTTTAATAGTTATTATCACACGCGGGTGCTGTAGGTATCTTAACAGCTGATGAAGGACTAGATTGCATACACATGTTACAGCGCCCAGTTTTGCTCTTCTACTTATTATTAAATATAGTTCCAATGTAAGGAGAGGAAACAACTAGCCGTTTTAATACTTTACATCGGAATACTGTGAGTTCCAATGTCAAATTCTATTATTTACTGGTGACATTCTCGTGTCACGCTGCATTGCATAGCCTAGAAAACAGCAACATTATGTTACTTTCTACAGCCTAATCCCTGTTCTCAACGTTGCATTCATCTCCATGCATTGCACAATAATGCAATTTTACCTTAGATTACCAAAATTTCAATATAAATCCACCCATACCTGTAGTGGAACAAGAATGAAAACACCGGCAGTAGCAAATGCAGGAACTTCGTGTTAATAAGCTAATGTCTGCTTGCGAAGCGCAGGGGTGGACGCACGCCCGATGATCGTAAGTTAAGGCAGCTTAATGGAGAACTCTGGAATGCAAACAAGCAAATTTGGTCATCGCACTTGTATATAAGCGCATAATGCGGTTTGCCTAGTGGAATCGCTTGAGCTATCCAAAGTACCGATGAAACTACGCAATGCAATGCGATGTTTGCCTTATTATATCCAACCAGCAAGAGTTATCTAACTTCATACAGTCAGACCGTTATGTAAAATCTTAAATGAACACACATAAAAGGTCTGCGCATTGAGCACTTTGCCTTTCGAGGGCATGCATTTAAAGTTAAAAGGTAAAACCTAGCGCAAGCATCACAAAGAACTTACAATTATTGCTGATAAAATAGCGTGCGTCCTCATCTTACCAAATAATTCGTGCCAAACAACTGCAAGGCAGAAGACATTAAAGCGTTACAACAAGCACTCGTTGCAAAGTACGCCTAACTGATAAAGAAATACCTGCAATAATGATGTGAACGAATATGATCTAGCATCGCCTCGAATGTAGGGTGTCTCACGAAGCATTCCGTGCAGTAGAAGCGTATTTCCGAATTCGCCATTCTTTAAGCTGGAGCATTTTAAAATGAGGCATAACTTTCAAAGGAGGTTACGCGAGAAGCCAAAGCCACGGCCAAGGAACAGTGCACACGGCGGATTTTCATCTAATGATAACAGATGCTCACTTACAAATATGTGTTCCGATGAATTGACTGAGAAGAGAGGCAAAGCTTGCGAAAACGTTGTGGCACAGACAGCATACATTGTGGTTACAGACTATTTTAAGGTTCGAAAAATGGTCTCACATAGAAAAGAGCGTAAGCCAAGAATGGCAAATGGGTTTTGAAATTTTCCTTACCTTTTTGATGCCACAAGAGCATCCCGTAGGATCGTTGAGACGTTTGGCAAAGCTAGCGATGCAGACCTAAGACTGATTAAATGCGCCGAGCATGCGTAAAATAAGGAGTTAAAATCGTCATCCAAATCGCTGATTCGCCCACTCACTGCGGATCTTATCATTATTTGAATTAAATAAGAGGTGTCCCGCTCACTATGTTTTCTATTAATAACCTAAGGTAAAATTAATGTGCATAAACATAAATGCTTACGCATAGCTGCGGCCTTTACTTATTTACTTATTCGCATGCACAGAAATACATGCGCATAAAGAAATGTACTTAAAAATGAATGTCGCTAACCTTCAGGCTCGACAACCAGGTGTGCATAACCTAAAGTGTCGCGTCCAAGTGGCGCGAAACATATTGGGCATCTATAGCCGTGCATTTGAACGGTGGAGATGGTATTTTGAGTGGAATCTTGCAAAAACCTTACAATCAATTTAATGAGTGAGCGTGGGACTTCCTGGACCTCTTTTTAACATTACTTGTGGTTAAACAGCAGAACGGCAGTCACCATGTATTGGTTGAAATTCTGGGCGATGAAGGCATGTGATTAAAACTCACCTCATTTGAAATGCTCGCTACTTCGGATTGTGTTCCGATTAAAGAATCATTAAAATATATTCTTTTCTTTAGATACTAAAATATGGATATTTAAACGTCTGGAGATTTCAAAATGATCTATTTTAGTATGCTTGAACCGAAATTCATTTTTTAACAGTAAGGTGAAAATACGCATTTTCTAGTCTGAGGAGCATAAGGATGAACCAAAGGTAGTAAGCTACCGTCCAAAGTGGTCCAAACTTATTTTTCAGCATTATGATGTCACGAACGCGTGCGTTATGATGCATGCTGACTTAGGGCCCTTGACTGAATGCGACTTCCCATTTATCGACTCACATCTCACATTCTGGTCGATAAGAATATGAAATGCGCCGGGCAAATCTTGTTCTTCTGATGCCAAGAGCTTGGTCTAGAATGTAACCTTTCGCAATGTAAATAGATCAGTTGTTTGCATAGGAGACTTTTCACAACGGAAGCAAGGTCCGTGCTTCGCAGTTCAAGATGCCTTTGGGGAGACGATACGCTCTTGTAATAAATGCGAATTGTTCTTAGAGACCAGGTTTGTGTTGCGATTTTGGGGAGTGCAAAACGAAAATCTTACAACATAAATTACTAAAATATTAACACACTTTGCATTATGGTGCATCGAGTTAAATGTGGGCAAGTTATGTCCCCGATCGCAACCACGATGGGAGGCATTGTTAAAACAACTGCCAAGTTGAACATAAACAAATCCCTTTCCCCCATCCATTCTCTTGCCCTCAACTGCTAAGCCTTCTCCACCCATTTCTCTCAAATAGTAGGATAGCATAGTTGGTGAGCATAGGTTACCTAATTGTCTGCTGCTTCACAGTGGTACAATCACTATTGATGATGGCCCTTAAACTATGCTTGAAAATTGGGAGCCAAGAGTAGGAAGAATGCTTCTCTTTTCCACTTCAGGAAGCAAATGTGGCGTTAGAACATATGCGTAAATTTACATTACTTTAAGTTGCAGCCTTTTATCCAACGTTTACTTGATTTATTCAATGCGCGAATGTCGATCTCAACTGCGTTTAAGGTTCGCGAATTTGCTAGCGCTATTGTCACGTTGCGGGACATTGTTGAGCTCTGGACGCGCTAACCACATCTTTGTCTCATTTTTGCCATGATTGCTAATCTTACCATCTAAATAAAAGATGGCTTTTACTTGTCATTAATCTATGGCTGCTGCTTCGTTGATCTTACCAATGGGTCAGAACCAAAACGTGCATCGTATTGCTAAGTAGACATTCGCTACGTCTTTGCTTCATTAAATACCTCTAGCAACCAAATTTTGAAACATGAATATAACGGAACTGTCGATATATTACTAAATGCCGAGACTAATTTTTCCTAAAAAATTGTCGAAATCAGAGGTGGCTTTAGCAGCAGAAAAGTGCTCATTGATCACCGTTGCATACGCAACGATGTGGGTTTGCACAAATATGCATCTAATTAAGAATTCTCGGCTTTAAATAAAACTCACTAAGGAGATTTTGGTGTCAAGTTTCTGGTGAAATGGGTGGTAACTCGAGATGATTTACTATGCATATATAAGGTGATTAGATAAAGTAATTGCCCGTCTCCATTGATTAAAATGGTGTGGCTGATAATGAGTTTTGCCGGTAATTATGCTGGCTGATTTTACACGCTCAATGACCCCTTTTTTGCAAGGGTAAATTGTGTTGCTCATTTCCTCTCGCCTGCGATAAACAAGGTGGTGGAAGCTAAGATGCTGATCTAACCGTGCAGTTGCTCACTTGCTTGCAAGCACTTCTATAGTGTGCCAGTTGGTAATGCCTCTGCCTGTCAATAAGCAAGACAAGGTGTCGGCCTTTGCAACTGCAACACGTAATTTTGTATTACACAAAACTATGTAAGATAGTGGTTACACCAAACAGACAAAAGTATGAAGAACCCATGCCTGTCGCATGGCGCATATATTTGCTGACTGTGCGCATTAGTTGCCTTAAGTTTGAAGAGCTGTTAATTCTTTTGCAAAGTGCTATAGCTTTCCCTTTTTCAATTACAATTGAGAAGGGCTACATTGTCTGTAATTTTTGCTAGCGCAACTTGCGTGGCTGTATTATTTGTCTCGCTACCTAAAAGCATGCAAAATCCAGAAGCGTCATTATTGCTTTCAGCTCGTGTTTGCCCACCTTGGAGCCTACGAAGTTAGCTAGTGATTTGCAAGGTAAAGTGATTTCTGCGATGAAAGTCATGCGCTAATACGTCATCAGCAGCAGAACTCAAAAAAATGACTGGATTAAGGTGCTTAAGGAGTATGCTCATGCTTCACAATTGTAGTAATTCCAGTTTCTGAATTTATTGGCAGTATAAAGTGTTTACAGTTTCAATTCGATGGCGCCTGATGAGCCTCGTAGTCAAATGGGGATGGTGAAATGACGGATGTTTCCTTATTAGGCTACTTTCTACCACTGTTTCTTCCCCTTGATTATTATTATAGAACTGGTATCAATGCATTACCATGCTGAAGTGGATGTCTTTTTAGGTGCTCTTACGTCAACCGAGACTAGGTTAAAGAAACTCTTCCCAAAGTTCAGAACGAGGTAGGATCTAATCGTACTTTAAAGTGCATAACGGGGAAAATCGGCCGCCGAAGGAGAGAGAAGGTTTGCAAGAAAAAATCCTTTTATATGCAGCGACACTCGCGCCCGGATCAAAGACTCTCCATACCACCCTGAAGCTGAATGATTGCGCTTGGTCCGTCTAAATAGGTACAAGGTACTTCTAAAGAAGTTGTAGAAGAACCGTGTCTCTCACCATTGTCTTTAACATCTTCCCGTTGACGGGCTGGCGAATAAAGCAGCGGCACGTGCGGCGAGTCACTTAATATACCGTTTGGCTTTGTCTTATTTCCAAGAGGAATAAGCAGAGTGATGCACGGTCGCGTAAGGCTGAAATACTTTGCATCTCAAATGCATTGCTGATTAAGTGGATGGAGTTGAGCTACACCTCAAGTCGTGAGTCACATTGTGCTCTTGCAAGAACGAGCCTTATCCTTCTTGAGCTTATGCTGCTAAACCAAAGAACGCTATGAATAGTGTGGCACATAACTTACTTTCACTCATTTTTCTGAATCCCAGGCGCGATAATCCTGCAGTTTATGCAGTTGGTAGCACAGTGGTATGAGATCAATTGCGTCTGTCATTGCAAACATATAGGGTCAGTCTGCGAGTTGCCAGGATCCATTTCATTTGAGCAACCTTATGAGTTCTTTGCCAGCAAGCCTTGTTTGATAAGTCGAAAATCTTATGCGCGCGAATGAGCAGTCGCGAACGGAGGCATTCACAACCGCTACAGTGTTGTACCATTGCAAATGAATTCGTTTGCCACAGACTTCCTCTTGAAGAGGGCTATGCATCACAAAACACGCATCAGACTTGCAGTATGTTCCAGAATTGATAGAGATAATTATCCCGATTACTTTGATTCATCAAATTATCCTAGACCGTATTGTGCAGCAAGCTACAATTGGTAAGAAAACTTGTTCAAAGAGAAGCAAATGAGTAAACACTGGAAATGGCGAGGACTATCCACAATGCAAAATTTTTGGAAGTTTACGTTCACCAACTTAGCGCTAAGTTGAATTCATGCTTGCACCTTGTTGCGTCCAAGACAGAACATCGTCAATCAACTTGGAGGTCTTAAGACAGGCAGGAACCTACAATTTCAACTTTGAAGCAAAATCAAACAGCACATTATTGCGAGTCCTTTATTAAGCTCATTCGCTCCGACAATCTTTAGGTTAAGCAAAACAGATATTTCTTTTGCAAAATGAGCTTAATTGTCCCACAAACTCCACCACGAACTATCTGCTTATTTTGTTTCGATGACAAATGCAACCCAGGAAATCTCCGTTACGCCTGGCGAATCGCACTCTGCGCGAACAGGTCAACTAAAAGATGGCAAGCATGTGTGGGATGATATTATAAAGTGATGCGACAAAGTTGAAGGTAAAAATTAGGAATGGAATGATTTGATCACTAGCACCTCAATTGTTCGCCACTCGGATCAAAATGAATTCCGATTCACTTGATATTTTATGTTTATAATTTGAGGCGAAATCTCGAACCATAAACATGCATATCTATGCAGACTAACATAGGCATAAATGTATGCACGTGTATTTACCTAGATATAAAGAAAAATAAAAAGCGTGCATTGAAGTAGAATAAAGCCTAATATTGTGGTCACGATACACATGTACTTGTTATAAGGTGGCAATTCAGAGCATCACAGGGCATGTTGCGCATTCGTGCAGAGCTACTTTGGTGAAGAGCATGTCTCTCAACAGAGATTACAGTGCCTATAGTAAATCAAACGCAGATGATTAGCAGTCGCTTATTTATCTTAGCCTTTGAGCAACATATGCATGTGCCAGGGCCTACCATACTTTACTTGCCTCTTCGTTAACTTCCAAACGATGAGCTACCTCTTAACTTAGTTTCCGCAGCGTAGGGTACGAAGCTGCTTTTCAATGAAGACTACTAGAATAGTAGACATTTTGGAAGGCCAAAACCATTGCTTTTTATTCTACAAAGCAATGCCAGGAATAGAAGGAGTAACAAGCAGTTTTATCTAAAACACCTAAATCTTAGTTTTATTTTAGTATCGATCAGCCCCACTGATAGCTCTTTACTTTTTGTTCCTGCACAACAATGTTTTGCGCCAAGAACAGACGACATTTCACAAAGTGAGATCGGATCCTTGACCGATTATTGCTACTCAGACATGCTTACTAATCCTATTTGACGAGAATAAGAAGACTTAAGGGATCCTGGTCCTAAAATACTCTCTGCTTCAGGAGATTCCAAATAAACCTTATGACAAGGTAAGAATTGATTGTCCGCTTTTCTCCTCAAGAGTCCATTTAAACAACGCAGGTGCTATAAATGGCCTAGCAATCAGAACAATAGCTGAGAGAGCTTTTATGGTCAAAATATTTCTTGAATTCTACAATTTTAATTCAACCTGATTCAGAAGTGCTTTACGGTGGATGCAGTGATAGCTAGAGTCCAAGCCTGAATATTTTAGAAGTCTGTTAATCTCATTCGGATTCCTAGCCTGCCTTTGTCTACTTGGGCTACAAGTTTAGCCATTAAGACCTTAGAAAGAGCTTGAAAAAGGCGTTTTGGGTGTTAAACATTGATAGTCACAGCCTTAAAGGGCACTTGTCCGAGAAGTGTTTTCTTAGGTTTCGCTCTCGTTTTTGCCTATAATTGCCAAACACTTAGCCGCGTGCATTTGACTCTCTGAGCATTTGATACCTCACCGAGAGACTTCATCCTGACTGAGTAATAAAGATGGCTTGAATGCAAGCATCCGAAGGTTTCGATAAGCTGTTAAAGCCGATGTGGCTATCGGGAACTGCGTAGGTTGTTCTATTGCTACGGTATTGATGAGCGAGTCACATGCGTCTACTTAAGATGATTTAACAGAACCGCAACTTCTTATGCTAACGAAAAAGTGTCTGATGCCTATCAAAACCAGCCTGCCTCCTAGTTTGGATTGCTATCCCTCACGCATCCCATCTGAGTAAGTCGTTTGTTAGAAAAGTTAGCCAAGCGATTCTTGGCACGATCAAGAGACTTAAGTAGGGTCCATGTCTTAGTCACTGTTCTCGCGCCGTTTTATCCAATGAATTTGCTCCTTCTGGACTTTTTGCATTTTTTACAACACAAGTGCACCCATACTGCTGACGTGGTCCACTGCAATGCGACGCAATGTTTGCTTTACATTGGCCAAGCACCGCTTAACTAATTTTGCATAGACTATTCCATATTAGAGTTTCTACAACTTATATCTGCTGTTCCTGAGCGATTAGTCTTAGTCCTTGCTTAATCATTAGCTTTAACTAAAAAAAAACTGATATGAAGATCTCAACACCTGCATATTTTGCATTTCACTCAAGTAATCTGAGCCACATATCTGTAAAGCAGAAGAGACCAAGTCTTCACAATGTAGAGCCACTGTGAATTTTGTCTGTTAGGCGACCTACAGAAATGGTATGAGCGTAAGTGTTCACGCATTGCTTCCCATGTGGATATTCTGCAAAGCAATTTATGCAGTAGAGGCACATTTCTGGATCCTCCATTATTTTGACTGATGCATTGTAAATAAAGCATGATTTAGGAGAGCTTGGGTGGGATGCCAAAGCTATGATTGAGGGACAGGGCACACACTGATCCCACGAATATGTGTCCTGCCAAAATGGATAAGAAGAGAATTAAAAGCCTACGAATTGAACGAATTACAGAAGGCACGCATTGTGAATCCGGACTATTTTTTGCGGTTTGAAGGAGAGAATTGTACTACTTTCAACAATTATACGGGCAGGAACCAAAAAAGCAGAGCGGGTAGTTCAAGTCCAATCGCATTTTTGATGACATAAAAGCAACCCGAATTTACTTCGATACATTGAGCCCACGGGACAACGTACCTCAAGGATCGTTGAAATACATTGAGTGTTAAACGAGACGATGCGATCATGCTGCGACTTGCGTAATTCGGCCATCTGATGCGTAAGATTGTTAGCATCACGATTCAAACAGGCGCTTATCCATTTGTAACCTGACTCAACAGACATCTACATAAACACCCGTACCTATGCACAAAAACATAATTCACGTATGTATGCGTTTGTGCAAAATGATTTGCATGCGCAAATGGGAAGGTACCTTAGAATAAACAATGCCCACAGTTATAATCCAAAAGCATATGTGCGAGCTGTCAGGCAGCTCTTTTAAATGGCGCAAAACACTGTGCATCTGAAGACGTCCATTTTAGTAAAGAGGAAGGCGCGTTGTTTAAGACGCTTAAAGAGAAACCATGGTGAATCCAAAAGACAGTAAGGGATCTCTTGAATCCGGCCTCAAGCTTTCATATGGTTGGAACGCAGAGAAGCGGTAGTAGCGTGTTCGGCCAAAACTGTGAGCCATGCAGGCATATAGCTGAAGTTCGCCAAAAATCTCTTGCTTGTTTAATATGTCCTCCGAATGATGAGCTATTGTTTGAGTTCAGACTCCCTCGCAACCGCTAGAAATTTATTTGTCAAAGCGCTTATAAAGAACAATGCCAGAAAGGCTGTATTTTGCGGGCTAAATCCAATGTCCTATCAATTTCGCCAGCGAGAAGGTAAGAAGTGTTTTGCTAATTAACGAAGCATGAGCATTAGAAGAAGAGCAGTGAGCTGCGGTTTCAAGTAATCCGAAATTAGTGTTTATAGAGGAAGACATTAATCATCCTGATTGCTCTGTTCTCGTTATTTTGTCCTGGCATTGCATTGTGTCAAGAGCATTCCCAACACATTACACGCGGGTTTTGAATCCTTTACTGATTATGGCCATTAATCTCCAATGCCAATTGAACAGGTATGATTCGGTGTTAGGGTGAAAATTGTATTGACTCAGAAAAACACCTTCTCTTTTGTACTCTTCCATGCTCCGGTTGTTTGAGATGAGATTCGCTAGACAGGACTTGCTTGCTGCTGGCCAAATGCGAATCCACGGCATAGACTATAAATTATGGAATTAGATACTTAAATTTTCCGATCGATGCGCTTCCTAAGTTTATAAACCGCTTCTAAGCTGATAGCATGCTTTTGAGAAGAATAAGGCTTGTTTGTCTAGAGGTGAAGTGTGTCCCAAGGCATTTGGTAGTGTCCGACTGCTCCAGTCAGTTGACGAAGCCTTGAAGATGTGAATTTTTAAAACAACTCCTAATATTGTTGCCCATAGTAAAATGTTGGACATGGGATATATAGGAACGACAACCAAAAAGAGATACATCAATGAGATAATCACCGATTCAGTGACTAGTAGATCCTTATCCTTATTCCTCTTTCACATTCTTACCCACAGGTGCTTAATATCTTTTAATTATTTCTTGCGAATCGCACGACAGGGAAAAATGAGGGCCAGAAGTCATACGAGTTTTGCTGCTTCATTGTAGTAAAGTCAGTGTAGGTTATTGCCTTCAGCTTGGTCGTCAACAGTAGAGGCCATGGATTTGGGACATACTCCATCTTTCCTTTTAAGGTAGCAATTGTGACATTTGAAAGCATGTGCAACGTCTTCTCTGGCCTTTAAAATGCATCTCAACTAATTCCGGTTCATAAGCTGCACGAATTTTGATTCTGATCATGATCATGGTGTGCGGAAGCACAATCCTTATTCTCATGCTGGTAGTTGCTGCTGGACTCTAAGTCCTCCATTCCCAGTTATTTGTCGTTTTTATCACCAACCAACCAAAGGATTACTTTTGCCCATCCTCTGTGGTGGCCGCTTCATTGGTCGTATTAACATGACTTTGCACGGTCCAGTTTCTCAAACGGTTGATACGCTACTTTTAAACATGTGTTTGTTATTTGGTATATCTGTTCTTTAGCAATTTACAATCGTATCAGCTGTGGACGCGTCGACTTCCTAGAAAGCTAAAGTGGCTCCAGCAACTGATGTGCGTTCACTGATCATTAGGTTGAGCGATTAATTCCGCATAAATCTCCTTAAAACTGAGCAGATTTCTTGACCGAAATGAACTTTTTGAGTAGCTTTTGGCTGTATGGTTGTACGTTCGGCTGTACGCTGGTAGGAGGAACTGCAACAATGTGACTTCACTGTGCAGTACAGGAAAAAAGACTCGCACAGCAACGCGGATGCATTATTTCGCAGACCTCTCTCAGTGGAAAGGCACAGAGGTCTAGTGGAAACCATATTTTTAAGCGAGCCAACTAATTAGTGGAGAAACACACAGAGTACAGATCCCTACACGTCCCTGGTATACGACAGGTTTCTGGCATCTTTACTTATTTGCCATCATCTTGTACAAGTGATGTAAATAGTAATAAATAGATGATTTTGTTTCCGCAATTGGTCATCACCTTTCATCGGTAACCATCCTCTTCTTACTACTACTTTAGCTTAAAACTCCCAAGCCCCTTTGGTTAATGTAAAAGGATTGAGGATCCAATTGATAATGTCTAACACCTTGTCGCGACTGGGTTATACACACCCAATCCAACTTAAGGGTATGCTAGATGATAGTCTAACTTAGACCAAATAAACATGGCTTACCAGCAATAGTAGCATTAAACGATTTTCTTTCCTCACGTTTCTTAAGTTGGTTCCGCTTATACGCACCTGCTAAAATGCATAGCCATACACCTGTAAGCACACAAAAATGTGTACACTAGCAGAGCACCAGAAACTACTAGCGTTCCACTGGCCTCACCCACATGTGTACTAACCCGCACCAACGTAGCACAACCTCCATGGTGGCACGCAGACCACAGACTGCCACGTGGCACGGTCGCCAGCGTCTACAAGCCTTCATTGCTCACCCTTTCTTCCCTTTCACTTGCCAAAACACACATCCACTGCATCATCAGAGCAAATAAGTGCTGGTTCTCTTTCGTCTGCAATCCAATCCTGCCAATCGTAGAGTCACAATCACCTTGACACAATCATTCACACTGATGTGTTTCGGTGCAATTTCCACTCGCATGCCCACACGCATGCCTTGGTGGCCATCCAGACGTGCATGGTTTGCAGTGCAGTTGGTGGGCTCACCAAAAGGCTAAAGCATGAAAGCCTTTCACATTGGTGACTTATTTGTTTGGAAGAGATAAAGGCCATGGCGATGGCGTCATTGGTTGTAGGGCGATGCGTGATGAGAAGTGGCATGGGTGTAAAGGCGTGCCACTTATGAGTAGGGAAGGAGGCGCACGAGTGATAAGGAGGAGGAGGAGGGTAATGTTGGGTGTGGAGTAGGAAAGGACAAATGAATAAAGTGGGCCAGCAACCGCGCGTCCCCAGGCTTTCCACTATGCTGCATCACGCATGTACTAACCCGCATCGACGTAGCACCACCTCAATGGCTGGACGGACACCAGAGGTCTCTACGCCGCATCATCGCTGCCTGCGTGCACACCAGCGACTGCGAGCTTTCCACTGGCGTCACCCACATGTGTACTAACCCGCACCAACGTAGCACAACCTCCATTTTGCTATCTCTGTTTATTAGATCCTGTCGATGTTCAAATTAATATCTATATGTTTATAATCATCCTATCCTTGTTGTCATGTGACCGGTCAGCGTGCATTTATTACGCTCCTCTTTTAGCTCATTTTGCCTGACTGGGCGCTTAAATGCTCTTCGTTCTATTCTGAGTTGCTGCATCAATGCTGTCTAGCTCCATTTCTTGATGATATGTGCTTATTTTTTTTGAAATCAAAGAGTGTAGACAACCCTAGGCCCTTGTTCCGTCAATTAACAATCAAACTTGTAAATGGGGTCACGCTGCAAATATTGTATGGTCTTCAAATGCGCATTAAGTGAACCGCTATGGCTCCGACAATCGCAGGTTATACCCTATTCCATGATCTGTTTGATTATCGGGGGAGAGGGAAAAGAGGCTCTGTATACTCTGAGACTGTTTATCATCGGTTTTATTCCTCCCCAATCGATCTAGTAGAAGTCATTAAATCTACAAATCGACCTCTATAAATACTAAAGGGCCTACCATGCCGCCGAGTGACGTCTAAACTCGAATAAGATGGATATGAAGCTCACCATTGATCCACATCGACAATAGGGTTCTCGCTTTTACGTGAGCTGATCTAGAGTTCGATTTAGAATAATGTCTAGGACCCCGTTTCATGTTGCGTCCAAAATGAAATCCAACACAGTGATTGCTCACAATTGTCAAGACACTTGGAACACGTGATGTAGTAATGCTTCGAATTTTAGCAAGCGCGTATCGCCTTACTGCTGCGTAAATGTGGGCCTGCCTCACTATTAATAGAAAGTTTTAAGTACTATAGATAATCTTTTTTGCTTATTCCCAAGCTGTAATTGCTTTTCATCGTGAACATTTGGGGCCTAGTTACACATTAAAAGGTTTATTATGGATAAATTAAGTGCATAAATGCCTCTCGCTTTTTAGTATACCATGTTGTGGGAAACGACACGTGTAAATGAGCGCCTAAAATGACATATAGCACTGTCTAACGATGTTTAATGTGAGTCCTAACTATAGTGAGCTAGGGCGATCCCTTTTTTGATTTGAAGATGATGCGCTACCTATGAGGAATGGATAAAGCGCATTTATTTTTTTATCCTGTTTGGAGGCAAAAGAACAAAATTCAAATAAATAAAAGTTATACAAAATATTAGCTGATAAACATATTTAATTATAATTTTCGCCCCAAAATGCTCATGCGACTTATTCATTTAGAATATACCATACATCGCTCCAAAAACGAAAATAAATACAGACATAAAATACCTCTGCAAGTTTCAGGATATAAGTCAACTGTAGGTTGCATTTTACGTTAGTCAAAACAAGTCTTTATTTTAACTAGTTTACTCATCATTTTTCGAGGTCATTGGCGGTAACTGCTTTCTATCTCGCCGGCATATTTAATTCGTTGCTGCAATGCACTGTCATGGTGATGGCAAAGGTGCGCAATGTAATTTTAAGAACTCGTCTTAACTACCGAGGATTACTTGGTGAAACTGGCGTTGTGGCATAGAAAACTCACAAGAATGCATCGCGTCTGACTGAAACATAATTAGCTGAGCATGGGCTCCTTAGCGATTGATTCTGAATCGGAGTCACTCCGTTGACATTACTTCGCACATGACTCAGGTAAGAATAAATTGCATTTTATGGATTCTTAGCAAACCTCTCATGCATAAATTAACAATGGTTACTTAATACTTCGAATTTACCCTTTATTTCTACGATTTTATTTATTAATGAGAAGTAATTTTCCCTTACACGAATTGCAGAACCATCAACATCTGCGAGCTGCCTTTAAAAATGCTGGTCAATTCAAGTTATTCGATTGCTACTGGGTTGTAGTTGGAGGCCTTCGAGGCAAGGGAAAACATTACAGCACACATGTGAAACAATGGCAAATTAGCTTAAGTGCGCTGTGTTTTATGCTATTCCTACTTTGATCTGAAACTGAATCCAACAAGACCCTTACCGACGGTTTGTTACAACACCAAAAAGGCAAGGATCCTGTTAAACTACACCATTTTCTCTTGCGGCTGTAAAAAGAGCTTGATGTGACGAAAATAGCGGAAAATGCAAATATCAGCTGCGTCATGCTTTTTGCTCTAATCTAGAAGTAATTAAGGTTCGGCAATAAAGGTTAGGTTATTTCCCTTCCAAGTAGTTGCAGTTCAATAGTAAGACATTTGCTGTTTCGGAATGGCCGCGGTGTACTGCCAATGCTTTAGATACGAAAATTGCGATAGCATAGGCAAATAGCTGTGACATATTTCTCTGGATGTCATCTGCAATTATTTGCTTTCGTACTCAGCTCTTCCTTCCGTCCCTGGCATCTCTAGTGTTTCTCGTGTTGCACGATAAAATTTGGGCACCGCCGATAGTCGAGGAAGCTTCTTTAATGAAGAAAGCTGAGATGACACAAGCATGCAAAACTGCACCATATTCTGTTCATTTAGGCCCAGAATCAATTAGATTTAAAGCACAGCAGCCTATTCCATTTAGTAATTACTTGCAGCAGTTTTCGTAATTTGTTGCGAAAACCAGGCTTTGGTCGATGACAAGAGCGCCTAAGTTGGTGCGAAAAATGGTAATGCGCGAATGCACACACTCAAACAATCGAATTCCTCTGTGCATGTTTTATTCTATAAACGCTTTTAGCAAGGGTCTGGAGCATAACGCTTTTGTTTCCTTTTGATCTAACGTTGATCCAAAACGAAGTTTAACATATTGCTCCCTTCCGTAATTGTTTGCGGCATTTCTCTTGATAAGATCTGACACTTTTGTATGCTTGGTGTGTGAGTAGCCAATTTTGCAAAAGAAAGCTGTGATAGCACATAAATCTGCAAATTTTACTCCAGGAATGATCAGTATTAGGGCTCGATAGCAGGTTCCCTGCTGCAATTGCTCGTGGTAGCACTCATTTTGCAATCCCACAATTCCGGTGTGGTCGGGGCAGCGAATTCAGGACTAGCAAGTGTACAGAGCTCCTTTCACTCTCATCCATGCTGTTTTAGAATTGACCAGAATCAAGAATTAGCTGCTTGTTCTTTTTTCAAAGAGATTGCGAAACTTTTCATTTTAAAATGGCTGTTTTGGCAAGGAAAGCTGGAAGATTACGGGCATAGATCGCGGTCACTCGGAAATGAGGTTCAGTAACTTACTTCATTCTGCAAGTCCTTGCAGCATTTCTCATTACAAAATCTTAAGTGTGAATTGTCTGTATTTGCAAAGAAAACTGAGACAGTAGGGTAATAATAGATGCAAAAGCAGGGTAAAGTATGCGGGCTCATGCCAAAGCTGGAATGGCTCAGATTAGAGCAGTAACGATGCGAATGTGTGAGAATATAGTACAAAGGAAGTAAATTCGATTAGGATAAAACGAGCAGTGCATTTTCAAGAAGAATAGTTTGCTTGCCGGATTAAGAGCATAGTACATGCTCCCTAAACCGCTTTCTTCCCTTTTAGCAGTGGCATTATGCAGATAATTTACTCTTTCCACCTCTGCTTTTGAATTCTCTCTCATCTTGTCCACGATCCATTTTGGTGCCACCCTCACCCCTTACCTTACTTGATGTCCGTTGTAAATCCCACGGGGAAGGGAAACTATGACCGGTCGCTTTGAGTGGACCATTAATAAATCCAAATTTGTTCACATTTTACTTAGTCACATGGATGGATGAGTGCGTGAGTGAATAGTTTAGGGATGGAAGGAAAAGAATAAATAACGTCGCGCCACAGCACTGTGTAGAGCTATCCCATGGAGTTTATTTCCAATCCTCTCTTCCCCTTCCTTACCCCCACTCATTTCATTTTGACGGCTTCTCATCCCTCCACCTCTGCGCCAATTATTCTTTTGTCTCTTTTAGCTAAATATTCACGCTAATTTGCTACCACTCAAGAAATGCAATTACTGCTATTGCCTTTTGTAATGCGTGGCAACAATTTTAGGATACACATCAGAAACTCACATTCGCTAGATTCGCACCAATCCTGGCGAGATGAGTCATCCATTTCCTTAACTGACAGTATCTGCTTGGCTTGGTTGACTGTCTCATTTCCAAGGGGATATAAGTAATGCTTATGTCTTTCCCTCTTCGATGTCGCTGTTAAACCCGAAGTTCTAAAGCGGAAGAGTGGGAGGTACTGCAGCTCTCCGGTTGAGACTTCTGTATAGAAAGGTACTTATGTTAATTGGTTCATTACTTTTTGCTTTCTATGCATCGCTTTGATTGACGGGCGCCTTTTTTATGCTGCTTGTGCAGATGCAGAACAGCGGCGACACAGGAAACAAATCGTCCAAACCTAGCGTGAGAGCTTTTGCCTACATGCGTTTACAATCACCAGGTAAGCAGCTCAATATCCATATTTCACTCTGGAAGCACTGTAGCACGGTGCGCGAGACTAGGCTAGACTACATCTGACTAGATTACACTGGATCGGAACAGAGCAGACCAGTCACCTCGGCTGGATTAAAACAAACTTGCATTAAATAGGAAAAGGAAGGTAGACAGAACTGTCTGATCTACCGTGCATGCCTAATCCCTAGAGGCGCCTCACACGTTATCATTAAAGTCAACTTCAACGCTTGGGTTTTGCCCGCCTAATAAAATAAACACAACTCCATTCCATGCAACCTGAGGTCTCTTCTCTCTTTATCGCAAATATTAAGGATGATAATGTCTTCGAAATGGGTGTAGAGGAGCCCTCCGGTCTACGCCTTCAACCTCATGCTCCACTCAAAAGCATCCTCCTACATTCAATGGGCTCTCCACCATTATCCCCCACCGCATGTGTTTCATTTATTTAACTTAACTGGAAAGGGAGTGAACACTCCGTGATTTTTAATTTCCTTATTTTTATTTTTTTGCTTTAGATACTCGGGATCGTTTTGCTTCCATGCATCTCTTACTCTTCTCTCATCTGCCCTTCCTCCAAACTCATCATCAATTCTCCCCTGTCTCATCTTCCCACCTCATCGACTGCCAGCGCTCTCTTTGTAAGTTCCCCTTCATCTCTTCACAGATCTTACTCCCGATTATGACATAATTAAATAAAGCAAAGATTCATAACCTAGATCAGGCTTGCACAGATTACACTGGGTCTGACCAAATCACGCTCTACTCAATTTTTACCTTGTTTACGATTTCGTCTCTTCTGTCCTTTTTTTGTCCCATACCACGCCGCCTCCCTTCCTCCACTCATCTCTTCGAGAGCGAAGGTGAGCGTATCGCTTCCACTTTGCAATTTGCAACCTGGTCAAACTCACCTGCTTATATCACTGCCTAATTCTTTTCCCCTTAGTAGAGAATGGCTCTACCTGGTGTTCTACAATAATGGGTAAAAATGAAAGCTCTAAGCCCTTGACCGCCTTCTCCGTCCTTCCCTATGTATCTGCACCTATCTGTCTGTTTGCCCAAGCTTGTATGTGTCATTGCACACTTTCATTTCCACCCCGTTGAGGAGTCGCCTTAATTAATGTCGCGCAAAACAGGTAGAAACGTGTGCGTGTGTGTGCTTGAATGCATGTGGGTGAGAAAGAGCACTCGTTTCATCCTCGCCTCCTAACTCATCCTTCCAGACGACCAACTAGGCAGTTCAACCCTTTTATTGTTCGTTTCGTGTTTAGCCGGCCGTTCATTTAATCTCAACTTTATCCTCCGCCAACACGCCACTACCCACACGCCCACCAAGTCGCTTCACTACATTTAATCGCTTTTTCCCTCCTCTGGCTCCCATACCTCCTTTCTTTATTCAGAATGAAGTGGGCACGGCACATAAAACTGGCAAATACTCCCACGTCTGATTCAGGCGATTCGTCACTGTGTCGCTACCACTTTGTGCTGCCTATGCGGGTCTGGGACAAAGGATCCGTCAATCAGGGCGATGCGGCACAAGCGACAAGTAACGAAGCAGATGGCAGATCTGATTTTTTACAATTGCAGAAGTCGCGATCAAGGAGCTGTAGTACCTCCTACTCATCCTTTTTGTCATTTCGAGTTAGATGGCAATATCGGAGGGGAAACGACACAAAGAATAGGAACTAGGAAATCAAAATATTTTTAATACTAGATTGAATTGTGATGGCAGCATGTTCGTTTTAAATATAACTAGCCGAGCTCTTTGGCCCGTAGGCGATGCCTCCGTGGTTCACGCTAACAGTGTTCCAGATCCCCTCTTCGTTATTTACACAGGTAGCATTTGTGGGAATTTCTTTACTCTTCTCCTCGTCCCTTCGACTACGCCAAATAAGGGAAGGCTGATTTTTTCGAGACATCTTTATTGTCAGTGACACAGCGTTAATAGCAAGTGCATTAATGGGGATCTGTGGGACGGCGTTTGCCGGTGTCGGAGGATTTACGTTGCGTTCCTGCCGCTCACCCAAGAGGTATGTTTCAAGACATATCGGTCTAGCCAGATGGGTGGCCGCTGGGCCATACCAGTAGTCCTGACCTCTCCGTTCGCTGAATTTTATTCCACTACAACGCAAAAGAAAAGCCTACGAAAAGAAGGCAACTAGAATTGACGTGTATATACTCATAGTATGAGCTCCATTGGATTTATTCTTGAGATGCATCGCACCTTGCGATTCAGAGTGCAGTGGAACATCGAAGTCTCGACAATTGATTTGCAATGTGTGAACTTTTGCAAGAGTGATTCCAACAGAGCTCTTACAATGGGTCCATACACGTTAAATGTAAATTGCCTCCATCCTGAAGGCCCTCTTACAGCCTGGCCATGTTTGACTGCGGATGCGTCTGCGCGCTTTGGTGATTGGTGCATCTGACAAATTTATGAAGAAAAGCAGATATTTTGAATCAGCCATGAAGATATAACTTGGAAAATGACCTGATTGCGCGAACTGTATAACATCGCCCACGGTAGGCTCGAATTGGTCATGACATATTTTGCTTATATACTGATTGGCAGATGACAACTGAGCATTTGTCGATGAGACCAGCTAAGAGCGCTGGTCTTGTGTTGATGCATTCTCAACCTTTTTCTGATGACCACAAGGATACCCTTGATTGCGGCTTACCCACGCTCTTGAAGCACAAGTCCTACAGACTAAAAACCCGCATCATGCCCGTCGCAAATCGACTTGAGGTCTAGTCAAAGAACCATTGATGAGAGACATTGATGGCATTATACTCGGCTGCAACGCCACGCAATTGGTGCGGTCTGGCAGAAAATCCAATGTTAGATGGCTTCATGTTGAGGTGCATGCTGATGCAAGCTGAAAGCTAATGAAAGCCAGCTGAGACGCAGTTGCCATATAATGGGGTTGAACACTTTACCTTTTCTTTCAAACATGTGAAAGCAAAGAAGTAGGGGTGTAATTAAGCCATTGCAATGATGCAGAACCGAATATCAACAATGCCAACTTCTGCAGAATTACGAAACCAAAGTATTAAAGTTGCCTGTAATTTACTACCTGTTCCTAATGCATACCTATCACAACAGGAATATGCAGCTTAGGTCGCTACCAATGGCAACTTGTTCAAGATTGTTCTTCCATTCTCTCTTTTTTTACCACTAGGATCAACATGGATGGGGTGCTAAGCTCGCTCTATTACCAATGCAAATGCAAGAAGCAAGAACATAGTGCAAAATCTACACTTTAGCAGAAAGATTATTTCCAATCTTTACAAATCCTTCTTGACAAGTCATCATGTCAAATTACTTAAGGTCAAGGTCATAACGTACAAGGGAGATGCCAGATTGCGTCCGAATCCCTGAATGGGTGATGTTTGGAACCGTCGGTAACTGACCGGCTTCATTTCCCCCCTCAAATCTTACCTTAAATTTTACTCTATTTAAGCTTCAATTAGGCAACGTGGCACCCCATGGAGGATGAGTGGGACGGTTGTTCTGCAATTTGTGAGTTTTTTAATGACTGAACTTAATGCAGATGTGAACACCCATTCCACTAAGGCAAAATTACTGAAGTGATGTCTGCTCACCTCATTGAGTTGAGTTGTACTCCAGCCGTGAGTTCCCTCAAAATCCGCTCATCTGGAGAGTGTGAATATCGATTCGGAGACACCGGGTTGGAGGAACGTCCCACGCCAATATGCTGGGCCTTCTTTTAATCTCCATTTATGGATCTTCTGAATGTGTTCCAATCCGTATTTTGACTGGTGTAGGCTTAAAGGTGCTTGCAGTCAGAACCCTACGAGGGTTTTCGTAAGTCAATTTGCATAGTAAATTGCTAAACTTGCAAAAGGAGCATGTTTTGCCGGCCCATTCTCGAATGTGTTTTCCTTTTTCGTTACAACTGACTAACTAATCTCCACTTCGCCGTCATCCTCACCTCCCTTACAGACAAGGA
Organism: Taenia hydatigena; assembly: GCA_036345935.2. Lineage (NCBI taxonomy): Eukaryota > Metazoa > Platyhelminthes > Cestoda > Cyclophyllidea > Taeniidae > Taenia > Taenia hydatigena. The sequence continues at coordinate 54,581 of JADWOT020001396.1, forward strand.
TTGCGATGCGGCAAAGGCAGTTATCGACACCTGACCATTAAACCTACAGGTCTATGCCACCTTGTACGTCTTGCTGCAGTATCATCATTAGGACTGTCAGTCCGGGATCGCTATCAATCTCCTCCACATCCCCGTCTCCCTATGCCGCATTGTTGGAATTAGCGTTCACGCAGGTGCCTTCTCTAGTATGGATGCACACACTCATCGCGTCTTTGGCCTCGTCTTTCCCACTGTGTGTCTCTTTGACCAAATTCCTCATTCAATTGACGACTCTTGCTCACCAGCTCTACTTCGTTTTTGATGGCGTGGATCTATGACGGCATTGAGAAGTGGCAGGCCAATGCTGCTACCGAATCGCTGATGACTCTTATTGCCTCTGAAATCGAGAGCACTAATGCTGATGGTTTTACTGTCCCCACTGCTTCCTCGGTGCATTTCGGTGCGGCTATGAATTCGGTGATGGGGTCCGCCAGCGTGGTATCGGGAGTCCAGACACTTGTGGTGGTGGAGATAAGTGCGATTTCTGGGGACGGTGAGACTTGGAGCCCAGTTGGTTCATTTGCTCGTTGTGTTGAAGAAAAGGAAGGGAAGGGGTTTCGAAACGCCTGCTTTTCCCTGAACTGCAAGTCTTCTCCTTCCTATTACCATTGTTGCTTAAATTAAATCAGACCTTTATCTGGCCAAAATATTTTTCTCCTTTTTAAGGCTTGCTGAATTGCATTGAAGACTGCCTTATTGGGGTGTTACTTGTTTGTAGCTTCCTATTTTCCATTGCTAATGCTGTGCGTCCTGTATCCAGTGTGGTGCTAAAATTTCAAAGCATTGAGACTGCTGCCTGATCGTTAAATACGGGCGATTGTAGCCTGCAATGAACTTGTGTTCAGACCACTCAGCGAGATGACCCGCATTGTATGGAATCACCGGTTCTAGACTAATCATTTCAAGTGCTGTTGGTTCCGATTTTGCGTCGTGATCACTAACCAGCATGTTCCTAGAAATTGCGAGCTGCAGTTTTTCCACGGCATGCAACCTATCCTTCGTCCTTGTCAATTGTCTAGCGGGTTCGAATTGTTAAATTCCATTAATGTTTCCCAGGTTATTACTTGAGCTTTTATCCCTACTGAGTCGCGAAAACTCGATAGCATGCGCCCGTTTCGATGCGGTTCTTCTTGCTGTTCTCTCATTGATTTCCGTACTCATTGGCTAAAGCCAATTAAGGTGTAAATTGGTCCGAAGGTTAAAGCGAAAGCCAGCTTGTTGTCTAGTTTTAGCATAGTATTCGGTGAATGAGCGTCAGGTAGTAGTAGAACGTACCCCTACTTACCAAATGATTTGATGAGTTTGATTTTGGTGACTTCAGGGCCATTAAAGGGCAGTACACTTAAGTGGACCCTTAGCACTAAATAGAATAAAATGAAAAATCTTTTTTGCCTGGACTTACTCTGGCTCAACGCGTTAATAGCAGTAAACAGCGATGTGGGACGTGAGTGATGGTGCAACAGTTGATTTACTTCCTCCTCAATAATTAAGCAGGTGTGATGAGCGTTGACCGCATGACTGCTACGTGGATGCAGACAGTAGGTTTGGCAGTTCATGACAATTTTGATTCCATGATGGGAAATGGCCTGTGCTGTCACGATCACTAGGCAAATAAACATTTTATTACTGGTTATCACTCAACCACCCACATACTGGTCAATTTATCGTTCTAAAACACTCGACACTCCATGTTTAAGAGGCAATGATTTATGTGTATTGGTGTGTGCGTGTGTGTGTGTGTGTGTGTGGTAGAATGTGGATGCAGTTATTCGCGGTGATTTGGGGACTTAGAGAAGACCAACGAAGCTGATGTCTAAGATCTACCTGACCGGTAGAATTCGATATAGCTGGGATGCACTCGGGAGGGACTTCTTGAAAACAGTAAGGGTTACTGAAGCATTGCTGGATCACTTGCTCAATGAAGGAAGACATGATATGATAGAGTAACATACTTCCTCTCCTCGTTCTTCCTATTCCTTTCGTAATGTTTCTTCAAGCTCTTTTTGCTTAGCTCTAGTTGTTGGTGTCAAAAATTGGCTAAAAAGCACAACAGCATAGATAGTTCGAAGACTACGGTAGCATTGGGGAAACATTGACTGGTGCTGCGTTTTTGTTTTGGTGACAAAGGCAAGAATCGTGCAAAGCTTAAGCACTATTGAGAGGAGCTTGGATTGTGGACTGAAGTGTTGCAGTGATGATGATGTGCCATAAAATGGACTTGGCGCTTTCTTGATTTTGCAAAGAACCTCAGCAAAAGTTCCTACGCAGTTGCCTTTTTAGTTGGCTAATGATTGATAATCGACTTGGTCTCATTAGTCGCTTGGCATTTCTGTGTGTATCTGGAGGTTCCGTAGGCAGGCATTTCTGGTCCTCCCGTGGTCCAATTTTGCCTATGTATCTCAGATGTCATCGCTTTATTGCTCATCAAATAACTTTGTTAAGGCTTTGTATTTGAGGCCATTTCCACTGAGCCATTTGGGCGTGAGGTGAAAAATGCTCTTTGCTATTACGTTTCAGGGAAGAAGACCCGCTTTCCCTCTAGTGCTAAGTGGGTTATTTTGACATGCAGTGAACGGCACTCTTCCAAACGCGCCTCAAAGTGATGGATGGGACAGGCATTATACATGAGTAATTGGACCTCTTAACGGCAAACAAGATAAAATGCAAATGCAATGGAGTTGTGCAGCTTAATCTTGTCTTTTCTCTGCCCCTTTTATCTTGCTACTGCGTCATTTTGTATGGTTTGGTACCAAAAGAGTAACGCCGTCTAATCTGGCTTCCAATTTACGCAGCGTCGTTTGGTGCGGGCAAAAATTGTCATTTCTAGAATAAGAAGTCTGGGAAACATTCTTGGTGCTTAGAGCTGCCTGTCTCGTTGCTTCTTTGAAGTTCTGTTTAGAACTAACAGTGTTAGTGAATATGCTGCATATACCATTTTTGGGAGATCCGTTCTAAATCAATGTCTGGTCGATGGTTCAACCATCCTAGTTCAACTTCTTTAACACCAACAAACTTTTTCCAGCAGCTAAGTGGGGTTTCGACTTACCTGTTATGTTCCACTGGAGTAAGCGTATCCAAAACTATCTCTAGTTCTATATGGTATTGTGTGGGAAAAAAATAGTCCTCAGTTGTTACGAAACCGAGAACGAAACCACCAAGTCCAGCTAAGCATTCGTCTATTAATTCATGCATTCCCATTTTTTCGCCTATTCATCGGCATGTCCACTTATATAAGACAGAGAGAGTTACTGGAAGATTCCAAGTATATGTGAGATGTATGAGTGATTAAAGAAGGTCTGACTGGTATTGTTTACCGTTGAAGCAGGTGTATTTTCAACATTACATCAACCAACCTCAAGGACAACTGCAGTGGAGACGCGGATGGATATCCACTGCTGGGGGATCATGAGGCGACAGTGGCGAAATGCGCGGCGGAGTATGGGAAGCTCGTGTCCTCTAGCGCAGCACTGTAGGTTACGCGCATTCAGGTGTTGGTGCAGCTAGAGACACCTCATCGCAAGCACGCTGTTTCAAATGCAGCAACTCAGACTCTCCCGACATCTGTGGGGGTGGAGTTTGCAGAAATGAAGTGAAGTCTTAACTGAATGCATGTTGATTCCACGGAGTTGGAGGCAAGGATGACTGAGTTGCAGGAACAGACTGCCGTCCTTTATTAGGCTACTTCCCTACCCATCCATTCCGCATTCTCGCAATCAATTGCACTTCATTCCATTTGCTTTTTACCTTTTATTTATTAATTCTGGCATTAATTACGGTGTCAAACGTCAATCCAACTGTTTGGCTTTATCTACCCTGTAAGCCGTTGATCTGTCCGACCGGTTGGTGTAGTGGATTTCGTCTTGAATTTACAACAATGATTTTGAACACCTTACCCGCATTGAGGTCACCTCAGTTAAGAGTAGTCGTGTGATTGACTCATTTGCGATGAATATTTGAGACGATTATGAGCATGGTGTCTTCATTAGTCAAGCAAGAGGTCGAAGGTTTGAGCGGTTTATGCATTTGAAACTGGGAGGGGTAACATATTTTGGAAGTACTTAATTGTTCACTCATTCAGTCATCTCGGATCGAGTTGACTAGTTTTTTTGGAACTGCCAAAGCTTTGGTTCCTCTTGCAGATCCTGCTAGATGAATACACTGAACGCATCTCTAGTCTGTGATTAGGCGATTCGAGTTTTTCTCAAATTCATGTCAGCTGATAGGTCATTATTAGGCTTAAATTGATTTCCATTACCTTCTTCGCAAACCTCGGGAATCGATATTTCGCTGCACTGTAGAGGGTTCCTCCTCTTTCTCCTGGCCACCCTTGTTAGTAGAAGTCTGCGTATGCTTTGACATCTTTAATATAGAGGGTTAAAATTATGCAGCTAGGCAAGATGTGGGATTCAGGCCGGGGAAGAGTCACGCCCTAGCGAGTCCCCACGCTACTCCGCCACGAGGTTCAAATTGTTTTCTTGCCTCTGGCCTACAAAGCACATTCAAAGAATATAAGTATTACAGCACATCCTGTGACTTCTGACAATACTCGCCTACTCATGCCATTCGCAGGGGGTCAGTGTTGAATTCGCGAATAGCGCATTGACTAAGCCTGACCGTAGTAGTCAAGCCGGATGTTACGTCTACTATGAAGCTTTAAAAGTAAACAGATGGTTCTATTTTATGCGGAAAGTACCCTCTCCTCCTCCTTCCTCCTCCAGCGTAGGTCACATAGTTGGTCATATTGCCATGGCCAGCAGGGTTGGTCAACAGGCCATACCAGTAGCTCCGTTCCCTTTGTATATTAGATAGGTATTCTAATCTAGTATTATGCCTTCTCTTGCCCTCAAAGGGGTCTAAGGATGCTACAAGTAACATTAAATCTAAAAACTACACGTACATGAAACTTAAAGAAGACAAAAACAATGTCGCGATTTAACTTTGACCTCAAACTTCTTTTGATGTTGGTCAAAAACCAAATTGAATTCTTTATAAAAATAATACACAAAATCCAACGAATCAACCCCTTGGGGAACTTGGCTAAGCTGACTCTGAAAAGTAAACAAAGTACTGTATAACTTATATGCAAATAGCAAACTTATCAGCTTAGATAATTGCTACACATTTTACGCTTCATCCTCTAGGAAGTGATTTTTGGTTGCTTTGCATGCGTGTCAGCATTGTTTAGTTTTGGCAGCGCATTCCTCATATAAATGGTATAGACAAAGTGAGCTAGTTTTAAAAACTAACTTCGCTTTATAAGGACAAAACTTAAATGTATTTATTTGCTATGCATATCTGTTTTTACACGGTCGCTTTGAATTCTCATTTTCGTGTGGAGTGTTTGCTACTTGCGGATGTGCTCGGATTTAAGTTGGATTGGGATTGGTTTGCGCAAAGCCAGAAAGATTTATTAATTGCTGGACTTTACCAGGTGTGCATGATTGTATCGGCCCTTTAACTGGCGAGGATGTGCGTTTCTGGTGCAGCATTATCTGCTAGGTGTGGAGGCATTACCTCGCGACACTGGGTGTGAATTTCGCCTTCCCTATTACTTGTTGCATTTCCTTGGTAAGATTGCGTTGCATTCCATGTATTGTTACGATTCTATGCGTATTTTTCGTGTAGCGACATGCATTTTGTCATTTGTCCGTAGGTCCTTTGTGCTTTATGTACGGTAATAGGTGCGTTATTTTCATCACTATAACATCCGCATTAGTGTGAAATATACCGAGCATGTGGGCATTTTCCAAGTCGGTTGTTCCTTGACTTCGACACCACGGTTCTGGATTGATATTTTCTTTGCGAAACTTGTTGTGTAGGACCTCAGAAACAACTTGGCCGTAGCCTTACCTCTAATATGAATTGGCGTTTATAATAGGCTCAGAAGCAAGAGGATAGTTACTCAGGGACCTGTAAAACTTGACTTGACAATGTTCGCATCGCTATGCGGACTTCACATTGTAGCCGTCTTAACTATTTGATTATTATGATATTTTTATTAGTTGTGCTTGTGTTTGCATATAGTTGCATATTATAGGCGTTAGCGAAGTGAACGAGAAGAGATTAAGGAAGGCGTAGAAGAATGCAAACTTATTGAATGACGTGAGAGAGTCGGGGGAAGCGGGCGATGGGCTAAGAGGAGAGAACCGCAGTAAATGAAGTTTCCTCCGAAGCATTGAGACAGGAACTGATTCCCCGCCTGCCTATCATCCACACGCTCACTTACCTATTTGGCTGTCTCTCCGCGCCTGTATGCATCCCCTTCTGATCGTCCATTTCTTCGCACTTCCCTGAATCTGGTTCTCTGCACGTCCATTCCTCAAGCATCGACTAGGTGCCGGCTGTGTTGGTGGCAGTGGGCACGGCATTACCTTTTTCTCTATCCCTTCACTCGTCCCTTATTTTACTCAATTGTTCTATCTAACTTAACCAATGCTTCATCTTTCCTTCAATCTAGGTGGCCGGACAGCTAACTGACTTGGCTCCACGTGCAATGGCACAAATATTAGAGGCACTCGCCAGGGCATTTTAAGGTACAGGATGTCTTGTGTTTCCCCTCCTCTAATCTCCTCACCACATCAACATCCTTCTTTCCTCCATATCTTTCTCATCTAGCCCCACCTCTACTTCCACATTCACCCCATCTATCGACTCTCGCGTTGTTGCTACTTCGATTTCCAGCAGTGGTTTCATTGTGGTCGGCGACGTTGACTTGTGAGAATAACGTCTTATCAGGGAAGGTGGCAAGGGTCAGCACTTCGCCTGCTCATCGGTATCCAACCATTGCCAGAACAGTAAATGACACGGTGACACTGCCCTATGGTTCGTTGCGTCAAAGAGAATCAAAACTTCTGCGGAAATAACCGAACAGAAAGAGTCTTCCTAAAGGTAAAGTGTGGCAAATTAGGAGCATTGCTTTCCAAGCTTTTTAACACTGAGTAATTCACATCATGATTTCTTCCACAATAAGCCGTAACGAAAATTACCCTCCTGTAGAACAGCCAAATGTGCTTAATCGATCCCTCTTCAGCGAAATGTCTCCCTCACTCAACAATATGCATCAGACAGACACAAACAGTAGAAAAGGATGCGGCACAATTTTACCCTGAGGGAACGTGTTTTGCAATTGAAGGCAGCTATTCGTCAACACCGCGGAATTCCTTTTCTCAATCTGCACATGTTAGCCCAGTCTTTCTCCATTTATCCGCTCATGATGCAATTGGTTTTAGTATTCAATTTGCATATTGCTTAATTTCTTCCCTTCATCTAAAAAGACTGCATTCGAATGCTCACAGCTAATTTGCCTACATTTTGATATTCGCAAGCGATTTACCAAAAGCAAAATTTCATTGCTTACCCTACTCGGAATACATTTTGTTGTTTGCTTCTCGGTATTGGTTGTGGTCATTTGGCTGATCATGTTGCCTTCGCCGAATAGGCTAATCTCTGGGACATGCCGGCGGCCTCAGTTCCTTCTTTTGCCGAATGTATGCATAGACATTCCGTCCGAGTATGTCTTCTTTGGCCTTCATAGAAGTCTTAGGAAGATACATCGGAGGCAGTGGAAAACAAGCTGGACTCTAAAGGACTTCCATCAAGATTTCTACCGTTTGGGGCAAACTTTAGCGGTGCGGAAGAAGTGCATGTGCTATGGATGGAGAAATCGCTGGTGCCCAGCATCAGAAGAGCCAAAAATGTCTTCTGCCTTAGGTAACTACCCCAGTCCCACGCAGCACAAAAAGTTGTTAACAGCAGAATCGACTTTAGCTGCAAGCCATCCCTACCCTGCGTGCGTACAAATGTGGATTAACTGAACCGGCGGTATCTGCTCCACTCCCCTACTAGTTGAATGGAATCCAGATAAATATGACCGGGCAGCTCCAGAGTGAGCCCTACGCGGCAAATTCTATCCTGAGGAACTGTGTGGGATCTCGTTTTCTCCAACCATGCAAGTAGCCTCATTCCTTTGCATTACCGTCTTACTTATGTGATTGTTTATTTTGCTTATGACTTTGGCACTCGTTTTGCTTGTAGTTCTGACGCAATGTGACTTTCACGCTCTTATAATTGTTAGTTTGTTACGTCACACATATGGGACACGCGCTAATTAGCAGCCCATACCGATTGAAGATGTGTCATAGCGAGAATCATAAAAAGGCTGCTTATATTTAAAATGACGAAACTGATTGACAACAATTCCATTGTTTTGGAGTAAGGAGTAAACCGATTTAAACAATTAACCTCCGTTGATGTGATTGTTGAAGGACACAATGTCGGAGGAATATTTGATGGATTTGCCTTTCTAGTGGGCGAGCTTCAGCTGAAAATTTATTTTATCGTGTTTCTGCGGCTGCCATGTTGAGTGTTGCCCTTGTCTCTCTTCAGGGGAAATTAGTCATAGCTTAAGCCTTGTTCTCTAAAACTGGTACTTTACTTGGCCTCGGATCCGAATCTCGACTGAGCTCGTGTTCCTCTCCTCCTATTTGTCTGTCCTCTTTTACTAATGCTTACTAAGTGCTCAGTACAGCTCTCCAAGTGGTGCATTGGATGGTGAAACGTGGCATAATATGATCCGCCTCGGTTGGGATGTGGTGGACACAACGCTGAATGAAAGGAGGTAGCATTACAATGCAAACATGTGTGATGCGGTTTAGTTGAGTACGGCAGAGTGGGATAGGGTAAGGTACGGTCTGGTGTAGGACAACATAAAATCATGCTCTTTAATAAAAGTGGGATTATTCTACTCGAACAAATCAGCAACTGAGAAGACCTGGTGACGCACAAACATGCTGGGTGGAGAAGACAGACAGGCAAACAGCCTATGATCTAGATTTGAGAGAAAATATTTATTTAAATAAAAAGGGGGATTGAGGAAGATTTTTAAAATGCTCCAGCTGCAAAACTTAATCTAAAAGCGGTTACTTAACAAAAACAGTTGAGAGATTTTCAATGCAAGAGCCGATTAAATTAATAGGGTTACAAAATCCAGCCTCTCATTGTGCTAAGAAAAGGCGGAGAAAGTGTGCGGAATAGCGCCAATCACCTGAATAAATCATCGGCCACCTGCCAGTTGTTCTTGCATTTTCGCATGCACCTAGATGGGTCCTGCATCAAAAGCAGCAACACATCTATCTGTTTGCTAAAATGCAAATAAGCAAAGTATGACGTAGACTGCTTCTGACACGGGAGGTTTAGCATTGTCAATTCATCCATTGTCATGATGTTGTGCTACTTGTTAGATGCGAGTGGTATGTTTAAAAAATAAGCAAAAGTTGACAAATATGGGTTAGTAGTCGCGGAACGCAATCAAGGAAGCATGAAATGCATGTTTGTTTAACACTTAGGGCTTAAGTAACTCCACCAGTTGAATGAGTGAAGCAATACAAAGCAAAGAGGGCTGAGGCGAATAAATCATAGCGACTGTACGCTTGAGAAATGCAGAATGTGGGGGCACAATCTGCGTTCATATTTCGATCCAGTAATTCTCCAACTAGTTTCTCACAGTCTGTATTCATGTCCTCATTCTTGCGCATTCTAATAAACATTTTTAGACTAATTTCCGTACTACATGCAACTCTTAAGAGGTCCACCTCAATTTTATTTATTGCTTTTGGGATATTGTGCTTGTTGAGTAATAAGGCCTAGTCAAACATTTCAAAAAAAGATTAGCATAAGCAATTTGAATTAGCAAACCAGAAATCGGGAAAGTGGTCTCCACACTGGAGTTGGAAGGACATTCTCTTGACAAGCGTTTTGATGGCAAACCAAATGGGATTGAGTTACTAGTCTAAAAGCTGCTTAAAATATGCCTTTGGCAGCAGGGTTTATTGGTTAAGAAATGAGCAAGTCAGAAAAGAGCACACAAGTCCACCTGCAGTTGTCTACGGATTGAATTTTCGATCCATGCAGATGTGCATGACTGAAATCGTCCTCAAAGATAGTCAGGATTATGAGACCTGGAGATAGGGACGACGAAGGCTTGTGAAGGGAGAGAAGCCAGATGAAGAGCAGTCAAAGCATTTTGCAAGGGCAAATTTTCCAAATGAACAGCAATCCTAACTTACATCTTATTAGCTCTCACCAAATTACTTAAAAACAGGCCATTGTGACGCAAAATCAAGATAGCGCGGGAAGTCGTTGAGCATTTCGTTAAAGTGGTGAGGTGTCCTCAAAAGTCAGCCGGTGGTTTTTGAAGTTTATAAACATCTTTTATGCCTTATTTTCCGCTTACTGCCTACGTGTTCATACTCATATTACACTAACATGCACGATCCTTCAAAACAACATTGGACTTATGATTTCCTTCTTCCTCTTTATCTAGCACATCCACGCGTATATTGCAGATTTTGCACCCATCACAACAAATTTCCTGCCATGTTTTTGGTTTCGTATGGCTTAGGAGTTTTAACTCGAAGGTTAACGCATGCTGTGCTTTGAATGGGAATAGGGAGTGGATGAACTAATGAAAGGCTTTGATGGTAGGGCCCTTTTGAATTGGCAGATGTGTGGAAACAGGCGGCTAAATGAAGAAATACATGACTAATGTGAGTAGTGAGTTGGCGCCAGAGTAATGAAAGGGACTTTGACAGAATCCGTGACCAGGTCTTTGTTCTTAATCTCTAAAATGGTAATGTGTATGCCAGCACCAAGTCAAATTGACTGATTTGGAGCTGTACTAGACCTGACCGCTGCCATTTCCGCCTCCTCTTAAAACGAGCTTATGATGATTTTCCATCAATGCCAACGCAATAAAAGTGGAAATTCGTTTAATGTTGACTTCTATGCGAAACAGTGCTGTCAATCAAACTGCCACATATTGCTTCACACAAGAGTAGCTAGTGTTTATAGCTCTTTTATTCATTTCTAGCATCACGTTGAATAAGAAGGTCACCGACGTGGATTGTACCATAAACGCACCACGTGACTCTTGTAAGTCGAAAGCCGCACAAATAAATGGGAATCAGTTTTAAACGCCTTCGTATGGAGGTTTTATAATTTGCTTGGAAATTGGCTTGTCGTGCAGCAACGACCATTCTAATGTATCTTTCCGTCTACGCATTCATCAAATCACAGGTCCACGTACTACGGCAACGAGCTTTCACTAAATTAGTCAGGGATTTAACGCCCATATGATGCGAACCACTGTAATCCAAGCCCTTCGATCACATGAGACATTACTATAAAGACTTGAGCTACATGCATACAGTTAGACATGCACATAAAACCGGCTTTATTGCTAGTTCTCAAAGCATCCTATGAAAAGAGAACGCAGAGTTTGACGAGGAGGTGTTGGTGAAAAAAGAAGCATCGAGAAGACGAGAGAATGTGAAAGAAGCATGGAGACGAAGACAACAAAAGACGGTGGCTTTCGTTCGTGCGCAACTGGAATTAACACACGATGTTTCCAAAGCTACCTTCGCCACACCCAAATCGGGTGGAGCCACTCAAGCACTGATGAAAGGTAGAAGTAGGCACCAGACGAGTCGCGTGTTGGTTGGCTGAAGAGAGCCACTTATTCGGAGTCCTTGCATCAGCAATAATTGCATTTAATAGAGAGTGCGTCTGCTCAAGGAAAGGAGGTAGAGCGCATAAAATGGACCACCTAATGTTCATTACAATTTGCAATAGTTATGTCCGTGAAGCGAAAGGAAGAATTGAGGTATTAAGGCTGATTTAGAACCATGGTTGGTAAGCACGGAATTATCCAAAACAGATTCATCTACGAGACTTTTCTTACCAATGAAATTAATTTTGGTGTCTCAGGCACAAGTATTAAGTGAACACAAAAGATGGCTCTTTGGAACAACGCTGTTGCCAAAAGCTTGCTTTTAGTGGTGATTGTGTGTGTGTTCAAGGAGATAAGAATGACTGCAAGTTAAGCGAAGCGGTGACTTGAAGACCTTTTAAAAGGCGGGAGACCGCAACAAAGCACAGAGTAAGCATAACTCTTACCTCCTACATTATACCCATTTCATTCTTTTTGGGCACTTTTAGAGTAAAGACTGATGAAAGGTTCTAACATTTCTGATTTTTTTGCATGGATTATTTCCAATAAGTTGGATGGCATAATTGCTATCATTGCTATTGTGCGAGCATAGAAAGATTTCGCTGGTATTATCACGATTGGTCAATTTGGTTATGATCTGCACTTGGTCCACCTCGTTGCGTATGCCCTGCAACCTATGCCTAAAACAAGCGATGACGAGCAATGTAAGTGAAAGCCCTTATTGTGCAGCCCTTTTGCTATCCGTCCATGATTTGATGAACTGTTGATTCTTCACATTCTGCAGCGACAATCTCAATGACCGGACCAAAACGCGTCTTAGGGGATCGCTTGTAAGCACTCATGAGGTCGTTTCAAATGGAGTAGCCCAAAATCTTCCCTGAGTCCTGTCAAGCTACGACTGGACAACGAGGAGTGCACTAATGTGATTGTGGATGAGTAAAATAAATAGCGGTTTGAGCATACATAGGCTTTACTCAATAAAAAAGAGGAACAGTTCACGATGACTTTAAAATTAAATAATTACATCTTGATCAACACAGTTTTTTAATTCAAATAGGTTGCAAAGGTGAGCTAATCTTCACAACTGTCCAAATCGCTTTTCATGTCTCTGAGCTCACGAGCCGAGATTCGCCATTCCCGTGACAAGGGCACACCTACTCTCAAACTTTTTGTGCATTTTTTCGTAGTCCTCCTTTGTAGCCTGGTTCTCGACGTCCGTACACTTGATCGTCTCCTCACACATCGCCAATATATCTTTCCGGTACTCTTCCGATGTCTTCTGCTTCACCTCCTCTTCCTCCAACTTCCTTTTTATGCTGTAGACATAATTCACTAGTGCATTTCTCGATGCCATCCTATTCCTCTCCTTCTCATCCTCCTTCTTAAATTTCTCCGCATCCTCCAACATCCGCTCTATCTCCTTCTCTGACAGGCGACCCCTGTAGTTAGTGATCGCGGTGCTGTTCTGCTTTCCTGTCGAGTTTTCCACCGCCGACACATGAAGAATGCCGTTTTCGTCAATTTCAAAGGTCACATCAAGCGTAGTCTTGCCACGCGGAGCCGGGGGGAAACCGGTCAATCTTAACTCGCCCAAAAAGTAGTTGTCGCTTGTTTTCACACGTTCACCCTCGAAAACCTTGAATGTAAGCTCGTTTGATCATCATCAGCCGTTTCGCGTACTCGTTTCTGCTTCGTCGGAATTGGTGTGTTGCGCTGTACCACCGTCGTCATCGTACCATCTGAGCACTCCAACCCCAGTGAGAGCGGAGTCACTTCCAGCAATACTAGATCCTGCATCGCTGCCGATTTGTGACCGGTCAGATTGGCTGCCAGTAAAGCTGCACCGTAGGCTACTGCCTCGTCTGGATTGACGGATCGATTTACTTTTGTGCCATTAAAGAAGTCCTGTAGAATCTTCTCCACCTTCGGAATTCGCGTCGATCCACCCACTAACACTATCTCTTGCACATCAGTCTTGTCCATTTCCGCATCACTCAACGCAGACTTGACTGCATCCATCGTGCGGCCGAAGAGATCTGAGCAGAGGTTCTCAAATTGGGATCGTGTGAGAGCCAAATTGAAATCAATGCCTTCGAACAACGATTCTAAGCCTATGTTTGTGCACTGGACCGAACTCATCATCCTCTTTGCCTCCTGGCACGCCTTGCTCACGCGGCTAATGGCCTTCTTGCTGGATGTCATGTCCTTTCCTCCGTGCTCCTTCTTGAACGCCTCCACATAATGATCCACTAGCCGAGAAGTAATGTCGTCACCACCCAGGTGCGTGTCACCACCAACCGCTCTTACCTCAAATTTTCCATTTTGGATGGACAAGATCGACACGTCGAAGGTGCCACCACCCCAATCGAAGATGAGCACATTGTGCTGTCTGTCGAACCTCTTGTCCATACCATAGGCAATGGCAGCTGCAGTCGGTTCATTCATATGGCGCAGCACGTTCAAGCCCGCCAGTTTCCCTGCATCATTTGTTGCCTGACGTTGGTGTACATTAAAGTATGCTGGTACTGTAATGACCGCATCTGTCACCTTCTCGCCCAAGTACGCCTCTGCTGTCTCCTTCATCTTCGACAGCACCATAGATGAGATCTGCTCCGCAATGAAATGCTTCTTTTCACCACAATGCTGCACCTCAATCTTCGGTGTTCCTCCAGAATTTATTACTTTGAAGGGCCAGCGCTTAATTTCGTCCTGTACCACTTCATCGTGGAATTGACGCCCGATAAGACGCTTTACGTCGAATACCGTGTTTGTGAGGTTCATGGTCGCCTGGAACTTTGCAGACTCACCGATGAGGCGCTCTTTGTCCGTAAAAGCAACAAAACTTGGCGTTGTGCGGTGGCCCTGATCATTCGCTATGAATTCCACCCTGCCGTTTTGAACTACGCCGACGCAAGAAAAAGTTGTGCCGAAGTCGACGCCAATAGCTGGAGCTGCTGACATGTTTTAGTGAGATGCGCAAACTCAAACACGTATGTACTGATGATGATCTCCACCATCGCTGCAGTCCTTTATATCAGCTGCAGCTCTAAATGTTAACCCTATTCACGATACACGCTAACTACTCGAATGCTTTTGCCCAACCAGGATCTTTCACTGCTTCATGCTTCTTATTAACTGGCTACTGCACACTTGAAGGAATGATGTGCGATGTAAGCTGTGAGTGAGCAGTGACGTGAGTGGTGGTGTCAGTTGTAAGTTGGCGTGTGAGTGACACGGATGCAGCACTGTAGAAGCGCCAATGTAGTGGCTTCTGATTATCGTGTCCTGATGCCCGTAAGGCCTGAATAATGAGTTAGGAATGTCCCGAAAATTCGTTATCGTTATTTACGTAGTCATTTCTGCCCCAGTATGAACCGGTCGGGCAGGAAAACAAAGTGGAAGAGTCGTTTCACTGCGCTGCTGTGTTACTCTTAATGATCGCTAACCAGTACTTCTCTCAGATCTATGCAGCTTGAGTACTTCCAGCTGTAGCTGAGAAAGTCAGTTCCAAGTAGGCATTTGTCCAGGATTCAGTTTGAATGAATTGGTAGGGTGCCTTACAATGATGAACATTTACTGATCAATATATGAGAATTATCAGTT
Organism: Taenia hydatigena; assembly: GCA_036345935.2. Taxonomy (NCBI): domain Eukaryota; kingdom Metazoa; phylum Platyhelminthes; class Cestoda; order Cyclophyllidea; family Taeniidae; genus Taenia; species Taenia hydatigena. The sequence continues at coordinate 69,729 of JADWOT020001396.1, forward strand.
CACGCTTCGGGTAGCTTCCTTTCAGAGAGCAACTAAACATCGCAAAAGCAATGTTGTGCTATGCAGTTTCAGAAATCTCAAAGGCATTAAATGGATAAAAACAGTCATTCCAGTCATTGCCTACAAAGCATTGAAAAAGACTGGAAGTGCCTCATTTGAGAGCTGTTCTTATTTGAGTGAAACCCGTTAACCGTGTGATAATCAAGAGACTCAGCGACTAATAATGGAATAATTTCTGTCTAAATGCTGCTTTGCTTGTCATCCACCTCCACTCTTTGCAACCACACGTTATGTAATTGGCGCAGTTCTGAGCGCAGTAAAAATCTTCACTATCAGGGGCGCGAAGGCGTCAAGAAAATGTATTTTGAAGGCCTGTGGTAATGGATTTCATTCTCACACTACAGTCATTGCACTTTGTACTCAAAGGCGCCCCGTCACACCCAAGGGCTGATCAAAGGTGCCAGAAGATTTTGCACGCTGATTGGCTGAATGGAGCCAGGCATTTTGAGCTCTTGTATTAGCAGCCATCGTATTCAACTGCCAATGCGTTGGAGTATCCTCTCTAATGTGGAGATGTAGGTGGCAATGCCTCATGCTTCTACGATGTTCTAAGTTTTCTCACTGATTAAACGCACGAAACATTTGGGGAACGAGAGTGCAACTTGACCGAGGAACGTAAGCACGTAGGTCGGAGGAGAGCAGCGACGCATTCTACGCAGTTAGTAGGTCATGATCCACCACCTATTTATGCGGGGATAAACAACTAAAATGTTTAGCCTTTTGGCTTGACTTAGTCCAAGTACAGGCGTCAGAGTAGTTTGCCCTAAGGGACTTACTGTGGTTAGTTGTTGTTAGGACTGGGCGATTAATACCTAAAAGGGGAAAGTACTACTCTCCTCAGGTGGGCCACGGCATAACAGCCAGTAGTGGCTGAACTAGGGTATTTTTGGGCCAATCTTAAATGACTATGTCATAATCAAATCGTTTGAGCTTTGTTACTGTTGTTAATGGCACAATAAGCGGGATTAAGGCTTAGTGTCAAAAAACGAAAAGGCTCGGAAACCGTAATCTTGTAACGGGGCCACAGCGAAACCTTAAAACTCGCCACTACTGTCCACCCATCGGTAGGCAATCCAATGGGGAAGAGCCTACACAATCAAGAGCAAAGCGTTTATTTCCAAGCGTGAAGAAGGCAACCATCCCACAGGACACGATAAGTGAAGGAGGTATCCCATGCATGTGTCCTCTGCTAAGCCTTCAATGAGGCTGACGTATTCGAAGGGACAACCACTTCGGCTACCTGAAATAGCAAAAAATAGCTGTTAATTACTACCGAATGTTTTCATCTCTACTTCTGTCCTCCTTCGACCCACCTCCCTACTCTCCTCCAACTGTGTTTCTCCTCTCGTCATTTAATTCAGTCTCCTGCGCGTATACACTGCGCATCCTAACAACTTTCAGGTGGGCTCATCGGTGAAGGCCAATTGGCTCCACCCGCCAAACATACCCGCAAATGACGAAAGCAATTCAATAACAAAGCTCGATTTAGCCAATCAACTTGTGATTTTCTATGACAAGAACTTTCCTTCTCATCAGTCGTTGGGTGGGGTTATTTAGGTTGGGTGTGGCTAGACAGCTCTTTGAATGACAGTGAAACAAATGGTGTGCATGAGCACATTCCACCTTCACAAACATTTTAGTTATGCTTTACTCCCTATCTGATCTTGACTCACTACGACGCCCATTGTCGTCACTTGGACTGTAGGAAACACACAAGACTGAGTAGAAAGGAGTCAGAGTGCAGAAAAAGCAACAAAATTTGCACCAAGAAGTGAACCCACAACTAGCTGTTAAAGTATCTTCTTATAAGGAACGCACAATTTGGCGGTGAGAGTTGGTGGGGACAGAAGCATCAGAATGGTTGGAGGTGGTGTGAATGCACTGGAGTTGGCTGCGAATGATCAGGTACGTTAATGTGTCCCTTCAATGGGACAGCTTTGGCAGTGCAACCACTTGACTTAAAAGGCGAGCACGTAATCAAACACCCTAACAACGAATTTCACAAATTCCTGTCAAACTATCATTCCACAAGTCTTACTAAAAACTCGCAATTCGTTGACTTTGATAGTTTCAGTGGGTGCTACAAAGTTTGACTTGGCATAAGTGATTTTTTTAGTTTGCAAATGATATTGAGCATTCACAGTTATAAGGCCACATTTAAAGTTGCACCAGCTTGACATCGATCTTATTCGATGTTAGAGGTCAGGCGGCGACAGAGTAGGGCCTTTAGTATTAATGGAGGTCGATTTTTTGATTTATTGACTTCTACTAGATCAATAGGGGGGGATGGTTCGCTGACAAAGACAATCTTAGAGTATACGCAGCCCCGGGGCGTTACATTGACAATTAAAAACACCCCAAGTGCTTTGAACACAATGGCCAAGCACCATAATCCAAAACAGAAAACTTAACTGCGTTTACCGAAATGAATGTAAGCACCACAAATCCACAACACAAGTGCGCGTGTAGCTAGAAAGTACCAACGATAAAACTTAAGCTTCACCTCACTTTCAAGCTTTTTTTGAGAATTCCGACCTTCATTACCGAAAATCAAGTAAGTTTTGCAAAATTGATATGCACAATAGCAATCGTACAATCTTAGGTAATTTATTATTATATATACTGTTTTGATTTGCCTTTGAATACGTGTTTTTAGGCAGCTTATTTAAATTGCTACTTTTGTGAAATGACGAAATGCAAACGCGAATATTGTCAAACTGCAAAACCCTGGCGCTACAAATACCTTATTAAATGTAAAGCATTCGGTTTGCTAAAATTAGTAATTTTTTAGCATTTTTAAAGGAAAAAACTAATTGCGTGTAGTTTATGTGCCAAGCACCTCTTGCGCGGTTAGTCCGAATTTGATTTTGGTGTGGGCGTGTGTGGACTTTGGTCTGGGAGATCTTGCCCGCGACATTTTCAAAAACTCCTTTAATCGATTGATTGTACTTGGTACTATTAGTATTTCTAATTATTAATTTGGCAGGAAGGCACACCTCTAATAGATTATTATGCTAGAAATGGGGGTATTGCCCAACAGTACCGAAAGTGTATCTCGCCTTGGTTATTGCTCCGTGATTTTCTCAGGTAGGAATGGATTGTAGTTTGCTAGTTCTTATCACTGTTTTTACCAGTTGTTCGTAGGTCCTTTCATGTTTCATGCATGGTGACAGGTGGGTTATTTTTATTACTATAATGTGGCCATTGTGGCCTTGGTTTTGTATTGAGAGCACCTTTGCGAAATGTGTTATGTGGGGTCTGAGTAATTACTTAGTCGTGAGCTTAGCTTTGATATAAGTATGTGTTTCAGTTAGATCTCGAGGCAAAGGAATGGTTACTTGAAGACCTGTAATCTGCTTGTAAACGCTTGCACCACCATGTGGTCTTAAATGTTTGGTTTTTGGGGCACTTTTTGTTACGTTTGCGTGTCTTAGTACTGCAGTGCGTTAGAGTTCGCGCACTCATTTTCAGGTACTACGAACCCACAATGGTGGTGGATGGGCATTGGAAAAATCTGTGGAATGGCAGGCAGTGCGAGATTTTCGGGTCACCTGCGTAGGCATCCCCTTTGTTCTGCAATGTGGATAATGTCATCTGCGATATCGGTATGTTTAATGACATAAATTGATGAGACAAGTTTGAGATTGGAGTTAACATGACAGGAAGGCTTACTCTCTCGTTTCGGAAGGGATGGTAAATTGCGGTAGTGATTGTGTCACTGCTAAAACAGGGAAATTGAGGAGAAGTGATACAGTTCTTAGTTAAAATCTAGTGTAGTCTTTTTCGGTGAATTAGTGTTTGTTCATCTTTGCGATTTAAGGTGTGCATTTTTACCATTGATTTATTTTTCAATGCACGCAGATGCATTTTTATTTGTTGGTAGTCATGTACGCGTATATACATATTTTGGGATACATATGGTAATGCTTAATGTTTTCATTGAGTGGGATTCAGAAAGAAAAATTGGACGAGTTTTCGATGTTCATAGACTGCACTTTCACGATTGTTCACTGTGCTGAACAACTGTTGAAGGGGCTGTTGTAAGCTGTCCCGGTGGTTTGTTAGATGGTGGGTTATTTCAAAAAGGAACAATTATGGTGAATGAGGTCTCATTCGTTGTTGAAATGCTGAAAATCTACCAAGCAGTTGCTTTACTTTGTGCTAAGGTCGCCGCGGGTCCAAATTACAGCAAGAGTGAATTTTCCCTTCTGGAACCTTTCGTAATAAGCAGCATTATGTGCCAATTTCGCCTTAAGAATTCACACATTTGGGATTAAACTTTTCAGCACAGTGCTTTTGTGTTGAAATTGTCAGCCTCTCAAGGATGGTGGACGGTGATGGTGAGCTGTCCTACTGGCTAACCCTCTCTCCTCCGCCGTTACACCCTCAATACTGGTTATGGGGCACTTTTCAAGGTCATTACAGCCTCATCGGGCTGCCGACAACATCCATCTTTGTCGGTGGTGGCAATGGCAGGGGGAATGTGGATGCAGAGGCGGACTCATGGGAGGCTGCTGAGATTGCGCTAAGCGCCTTTGAACTCGTCATCGCCGTCGACGGATGTGGTGTTGAGATTATTCTACCTATAAATTCTGTCGAATGTTTCCTTGCTCAGTGTGGATTAATCATTCACCTAAAACATAAGAAGTGCGGCCTTATGCTTGAAGGACCTGTGAACGGCTGAGTGCGCTGTGTGCCAAATGATAGCAAAATGAAAGCTAACCGGTAACTCGGTAAGTACTTTCCCACAAGACAATACGTCCAACAAATTGAATTAGATGCTATCACTAGCTTTCAACTTTTATTTTTGTTTGTTCTTTTATTGTAAAATCCAAATCTGTCAGGTTTTGTCGTCCTTAACATTATGATATTAGGTGAAGCCGATATGAAGTAGCTGTCGAGTGATTGGAGGTGCAAGTATATCATGAGACTTTCATGTGTAAGTATGAGCCTCCAAATGATTGATTGTCACACTTGGCAATCGCTTGCCTAGTGTTTAACTGATGACGCCCACAGGTGAGTATTGCAGTGAGTGGAATGACTTATTGCCCAGATGTGATTAATGTGTGTGCGGAATTGGAAATGGCCGACGAATTCATACCTCACTTGCTTCTGCAGATTCCAACATACGGTTTTCGCCCTATGAAAATGTGCCATTTTGGGATTTTTTGTGTGTTGTTTAACTATCAGTTCCCAGTTGATGGCATTGAATGTATTGCTACCGCCTGAGGCAAGTGGTTGGGCTTGTAGTTGTGATATTCGATCATAGACTGGTAGCTTTATCAAGGCTTACTTGTTCTGTTGTCATGACGGTCGTGAGGCCGAACCGTTGACAGGAGTTTGACTACTTTGATTTTAGGTCAACGTTTCCTCCACTGAATACGGACACGCGTGATGGTTGACTAATGTCTCCATCTCCTAGGGGATCAGCCTACACCATAGAGGATGATGAAACTATAGATGTAGTACTCCTACCGAGCGGAGCACGGAGGATGCTGGACAAGACGAGGAGGACTGTGTCATGCCTCGGTGGTTTGTTGAATGAATCCACTTACCCACCTCGGCGATGTACCTTCGCCGAATGGGTCGCCGGTACTTTAAATACACTCCTATGTGTTCTGCACGAGTACGATGTCTCCCTTCGTCTTCGAGGCGGGACAAAGCTTTGAGCGCTGCAGTGCATACGTATGAACCAGTGATGGGGATGTCCTAGTGTAGAGTAAAGCGTTCTTGGCCGCGGCCCATTTGTATGGCGATGTGATAGCCGAGGCATGCTTTGCTTCAGCGCTTGCACTTTGTTGGGTTGTAGTTGGTTTTGGCCGTCATTAGTGTATTGTAAAGTAGTCTCTGTTTGGTGCTCCAATCTCACTGGTATGTCATCAGGTGTTAAAAAGTGACATGCTGCTACTTAGCCTTGAGAACGGCTTGAAAAGGCGCAGAATGTGTAACTTGTAGGTGATTGGGCGGTTAGGTATGTTTCGGGAAATAAAACGTCCTTAACCACGTTCACCGCAGTGGTGTGCGTGCCACGAAGGTGGGAAGGGGAGGGAGGCTGCCTACGACTTGAGCAAACTTGTAATACATCCTCTCCTGCAGGATGGCTCTAGATGTTGCCATGTCGTCATTTCTGTACTCAAGACGTTTAAATAGATGGCGGCTAGTGTCGTCATTGGAGGCTGCGTGGGGTTGAAGGGTGTGCTGAGCGAAATGGCCAGGTAAGATGGAGGCTGTGATAGGAGGCCAATTTGTTTAATGCACTTTGATGACATGCTGGTGTACCTGCAGTCCTTCGTACTTGCTATCTTTGCCCAATGATGCCTCGTTGACGGAGCATTGAAGCTCCCCACGTGCTGCGCTAGATAAAGTGAACTTATTGGGTGCATATTGGAGTACAAGCAAATGTAGATGCGTCAATTCTAAACTAATATGGTATGCTTTTCAATAGGGCTAGACTCGCATCAACCGCTTATCGGGACGAAAGCGAGGTGGTGTAGGCACTATCTATGAAATTAGCAATAGTATTACTAGGGCTAATATGATTTTTTTTATTTAAGAACCTCACCTCCTTGCCTTTATGGTGGCTGGATTTAGGCAAATTAATTCGGAAATAACTACATGGCGTTGCATGGAATCACGAGGTAAAGACACGCAAATGTAGGCTGCAGATGGTATCGCTTGAAGGATTTAACTATACTAAATTGTTTAACTTATTTGAGGATAAGCGGTTTTGATGGTGGTGGAATTTTGTCCCAAATGTCTTGGATGGCAACGACCTTGAGAAGATCATAATGCCGCGCTGATGGGACGCAATGACAAGAAGGTAATTGTAGTTAAGAGAAAGTAGACTTTGGAAATGAAGGGTAAGAGTTGAACGAGTTTTAAGCCAGAAATGCTAAAGCACATCATTGAACTTTCTGCTGCAGAATACAGTTAAGAACAGATGAGCATTTGCAGCGGGATACTGTGTTGGGTGTTGTCGACAAAATGGAATGTAGAAAATGAATGTGGAAGTTTAGAAATGCGGCAATGGAAAGGAGCACTACAGTATTGATGCATTAACGATCGCAGAAATGCTTAATGCAGGTTAGTATTCAAAAGGAATGGAGTAGTTGTCAAATGAGTAACAAACAAGAGCGTTTGCGGGTACATGCGACTGATATAAATGTCGTAACAGAGAAAGAGGCGCCGATGAAGTACCCATTGTCTCATTTGTAGGGGTTTGACATGCTTCAGAAGGGGAAGAAAAGAGAGGAAATGAGGAGGCGAGTTTCATCCACATGATTCCACATTTCAAAGATAGCGTCTCTTTTCCACTTTTCTGGTTATGCTGCATCTGTGATACTTTGTTGCACATTCAACTTCTGGTTTCGGTTACGGCCACTTGAAGTGGCCACATTGCCTTTGCTTGATGAGCAGGACCCCGAGCCGTGCCATCAATCCCAGTTCCTTTTGTTCACCGAATACATGCATATCTTCTGCCAAATTGTTTTGTCTTATTCCGCCTTCAGGAGAGTCTTGGGAGGGACGTAGTAGTACTTTCATCATGGCCAAGCAAAGTTTCAGCATAAAGAAATGACACGGTCTCATGCAAGCATACGAATTAGTCAAAATGCCTTTTCACAGCGTGGTGACGCTTGATGACCTCAGTTGTTTTAAGTTCTTCTCAAGTTATGACGAAGGGTGAGGTAACGGATTTTTATTCCGTGGGAGCGAATCGTTTGTTGGGAAGAGTGCACCTGCCGAATTAATGTGCCTACAATTAGAAGTCAGTCAAGCCATTTCTGACAAAATCTGAGGAGAAGTTTGATGGGGTTCTCCACATCGCATTTTAGTCGTTTGAGCACCGATAAGCTGGAAAAGCATTGGAGCTTCAATTTTTTATAGTTGAATGCAAAGGCTTATTTATCAAATGTGGCTTCGCGAGATTCCCTTTACTTTACCCTCAGCGATAGAATGTTTTCTAACTTAAACGGAATATGAGGATAAACAATTTTGTGCTTGCCTCAGTTTATGGATGAAGATGTTCGACTCTTGCGGAGACGGTCAACGGGATTAGGTGCAAAAAAATCATCTAGGTGTGGGTGTGAGGCGAAATAATTTGGACCTCGACGTGCCATCATGCATTCCCATACATTGTTTTCCTCGTTACCCCCTCGGAGCATTTTAGTTGGCAATTCGAATTGTCTCTGGGGAAAATCTCATCACGTCAACAGTAGCTGTTCAACGCTGGAGCATTAAAGAGTTGGAAGCATTTTCATGTAAAGCTATGACTTGTTCGCCTCTGGGAAAGGTTCATGTTGGACGCATGACTGAATGGATTGCTTGGAAGGAGCGAAACCAATCCTTACAATATTGGAGCCTTAATGCAAAGGGAAGCACAACGGCATTTGCTGGAAAATAAATGCAAATAGTTTTCCACCTGCTTAAAGCGCTTTTAAACTTAATTTCTTACTGCCAAGCTAATGCGAAATCCCTCTATGAAGTCCACTAAATGCAGGACTGGGTTTTAAGGAAACTTTGGATCTAAGCGTGAATAGTTATTATTAGGCGCAACGATGTTAACCAATGGGAAGAGGAGGGGATCACGAGTGGATTTTTTTGTTCTACGTGGAATTTTTATCTGCAGAGAAACTGTCCTCTTCGATATAAACCTACAAGTATGGATCACTGCGATCACTCTTCTTCTTCCTGATCACACCCTGAGCTGGCTTTACTGATGAGCCGATTGTAGCAGAAGGCAGCACATTTTTGCCCGAAATCAATTTCATTGAGGAGATACCACATACGATTAAAGGGCTTTTGGGAGTAAACAGCTGGCTCTAATTGTAGGAGCACTCTATTTTGAAGGTGGTGTCAATTAAAAGTGCGAAGACTGATACGCAGTCCGGAGCGGATAAGTCTTAAAGAGATGAATGCCCGAAGGAAGATGTAATTAGATAGCTAAGGGTTTGACTGACGGGTAAATTAATACACAAGCTCAAGGAGGATGGGCGACAAATACTGAATAAATGGACATTTAGATGGGCAGACCGGGGAAGTCCGAACGAAAATGTCGGACGGATCCCATGCAGTGTCACCTGTACATCTGCAGCGTTTATGCGAACCGACTCGAGGTTGACCTCGAGGCTAACCGCACAGACGAGACAGAATGTGCTAACCCTGGTCCTTAGATGGCATGAAAGAAGAGCTCAAGAAAAGGTTCATTACAGCTCCGATGACGCCAGCACTAGCACTGCCGCGTTAGCCCGCTCAACTACTGCACAAATGCTAGAAAAGGGCAACTATCCTCCCCAGGATCAAGAAGGTTCTGCGTCTGCTCTCGAGACGATTTGGAACAAATAACTACAAAAGCTGATACAAGGCAAAAGGAGACGATATATTTGAACAAACAAGGCATAGATTCGGCAGACAACGCTGTTTGCCTCTGAACTATCTTGGACATTTACCAGCCATTTAAAAAAGCCCAGATGGAATTGATGAAATGAAATAACTACCGCTTCAAAAGGGAGGTTTTATTAACAAGTAACTGATTTTGAGAGTAAATGCATTTGTCTTATTAGTTCTGTCACAACGCACAAAAACAGCACCATGATTTTGAATAAACCTTTCTAAACTGAAATACAAGCAAGATGACCTTAACAAATTCTGTTAAGTATTATTGCTTGATTACTGGTGAGCATCAATGCAGTTTTTTCTCGGGAAGGTAACAAATGAGCAACGCATGACAAGGCGCAAGTAGAGAGAGAAATGATGAAAGACGGATCTGGAGATCAGCTTTTTAATCATGAGCTTAAAATGCCCAGAGAACGTCGGAAGACAAGGAGGTTGTACCGAGGTCAGGAGAACAGCACACGAGGGATGAAGATGAAGGGGAGAGTCTAACTACTTCTCAGTGAACCGTCAGTCCCCAGCAAGATCAACCTCACTTGGACAGAAATTGACGCAAATGAGGAGTAAGGAAAAGGACCTAAAGGTAAGAGAAAAGGTCCACTTTACAGATCGCAAACTTTGCTTCGGCCACTTCGAGAAGAGTCGAGTACTTCAACGTTGCCCCTCCATCGCCATTTCGTCCACCCATCAGGAATGTGGGAGGAAAAGGGTGTGTACACTAGACGCAATTCGCCGCTGACCTTTGACTCTTTCTGCCCAAAGCACACCCATCCTGACTCCACCACTCAAATGAGTCTCCAAGCCTACTCTAAAGATGCAGACTTCTAATGGTTCTCAGCTTCGCCATTGGGCTGGATTCAGTGTTTCCAGCAAGCAATGTGCCCATAGGACAAACGCGTTAGTCGTTTTAAGGGGACTAGGAAACCAGATGAAAGGCAAGTAAATTAATAGCAAGCACCCAAATCTAGAAAGCATTACCGCCCTTCAGTCTCAAAATCATTAACAATTCCAAACTTCCACCACTTGCTTGACCAATGAGGGCATTGCACCCAAGGATTGATAAGCCTTAATCGCAAATGAGTTAACGACTAGCTCAAAACCGCTGTCAGAACCCTTAAAGCAAAATTAGCTAAATGAATAAGTCAGAAGGACCAACTGTTAGGGCGAGGGTTGAAGCCGTGAATAATGCCCAAATAAATAACAAGTGAACGAAGAAAATAGAACGGTGAAGCACAACCAGGCCGGTGATTGCGGGATGGGTGAGCGCTTCGTTTGATGAGCAGGTAGATAGGAGGCAAAGGAGGGCAGCCTGCACCTGTAACCCAGTCACCTTTCCGCCCACTTCTGCGGGGTTGCTCAGCGCCCCATTAAGACTGCCCCAAACTCCAATCCTCACCCCATCGACCACAAAGAAAGCCTGAATAGTAACAATGAAGTCAGCATGATTGCGGTAGGCTACCTCCAGCTTCTCCAACATCAGTAAGCGCCCACCCCATAGTGCTGCGCTGGCCAACACGAAATGTTCACGGCATGCTGTGTATAACGCCACTGCCGCTTTGTGATCCAGCAGCAGCGCGCTCAGTGTCAATGAAGACGTCTGCATCTCCTACGCAGCTGTCGTCGAAGGCGGTTGTTGTGGTATAGGAAGATACCTACTGGGATGGTATTTGCTACTAGTCAAACCCTCTTTAATCTCCCCCTAAGCGTCACCCATGCTTCCAATCTTCAAGTAACTCTGCATCGGTTTTGGTGCCACTTTCAGACCCAACTGTATTCAGACGTCTTCATGGATGAGGATGTCACATGAGTAAATCAACCAATTGATAGATGCAAGAAGGGGTAGGGAGTTAGTGGATGAAAGCGTCATTCAACAGACAATTAATCGGGCCAAGTGGTTCGGTTTTGGATTGTTGTCAACCCAGGACTCGTTTCTCATGACCATATTTTATGAACTCGGAGATAATTCCAAACACGTCTTCCGCGGTAAAATCGAGCAATTCAAGGCCCCGTGTAAGCAATGAGAAATTCCAGTTAAACCAAATAAATGAATAGGAAATGAATAAATTGGTGGATAATTGGCCTTTGCAGAGATTCTTCAGAAGTGACATATTCGTCATAGCATGTTCCACAATAAAGTTGATTTTAAAAAGGGTCTTACGGAAGCAAAAAGATAGAGAACTTTAAACACTTAAAATGCAATTTCAGTCTATGCCGAAAACTAGCACAATGAAACTGAACCCATGCGTTTCGGCAGCGGGATCACATGGCGTTCACATTCAGTATCAAATCATTCGAAATGACGCAGTAACAAGACAGCATAGCCAGAGACGAATAGATTGTTCCACAACTCGATTCACTTTATACTAACCTCTTTGATGTAAAGGAACTCGAGCTTAAAGAATGTCCACTTTAGCTATTATCGTGACAGAGTGTACAATTAGGTAACCTTATGAAGTCTTCAGTTGACGAATATGTATCCAATAGCAATTACTGCAAAGCAAAATGATGTTCAAGTGACTACATTCCATTTTACAACTACTTTGTTGAGCACCCCCATTGCTGGCCAAAGCAATTCACTTGGCGGCACGGCATGGTGCATTTCCTTGCTTGAGACGTGATGACAAAGCATGCCCACGATCCCACAATAAATAGTTCAATAAAAATCGTTTCAAATGCAAAGTCTTATCGAAGTTGTTTGATGTGAGACAGATATAGGCGAACTTACCTTGTTGAGAGGGGTCGAAACGTCTGCCGACACAGTCCTCGGTTGCACAGGGTCTTCGTCGGATTACCGCCCAAGCACCCATACCTGGGAGTCACTGAAGAGGAGCAGAAATGCCAAACAATAAAGAGGACCGAACTGACGACATGTCAATCGCAAGATAGAAGTAGCTGTGTGAAAAATTTATCGTCTCACGCTCACACAGTCACTCCATGAAACAGTGAATGACTTTGTTAGGCACCACCGTTAACACCACCGCCACTTTTCAACTAATAACCACCACCACAGCGCTTATGAAGCAGAAAAGCTCGCGCAATTTTCTCCACAAAAAAAATAAAACAGTCACAAAGAAGTCTTTCCAAAGGCCCAGTATTCGTTTAAGCTTGGTATGAACTCCGCCTATGTCTTTATAAGCAAGCAATACAGCACTTAGACCTCACTTCTTTTATCCCACTCTAATACTTGAACCGTCTCCTCTATTACATTCCTCAGCCGGTTGTCGCACACCAAGAACTGGTACGCTTTAATAAACATTACCAAATGAATGAAGATAATAAGAACGAGGAGAGCACATTCTTAAGTGCGGCATGACGGTCTCCCACAAGTAAGCATTGCAATAATGAAAAACGGGGCCTTATGCTGACTTTTAAACACGGCTCTTGCATTAGACCAGTCGATTAGGCTTTACTGTTTCAAAGTTCCTCCTGTACACCTTTTGCGGCAAGCCCCATTGAGTGCATTGATCTCAGCCCTCTGTAAGCCAACGATTCGCCAATACTAATTGCGTCCACGGTCCATCATACACTATGAGTGCAGTTCTTTAGACATGGAGCAAGCGTGTCTGAAAACTGTGAGGTGAATTGCAAACAGACGGTCTTGGAAGAGACGATAGGATTCCCATGTAAGAAGGCAAATTCATGATCTGTCGCTGTCATTTTATGCTCTTTATGTGGTACTCATTTCCTCAGCGTCCGCCACAACAGCTCCCTCCAAGTTGGTACAGGAGTGAACCAGTTGTCACATCACCACCACGTTCGACATCGCTGTTGAATGCTCTTGAAAAATCATTCTTGAGTAACATCGACCAAAAGGGACACTTAATTCGTTGCCATGCGAACCAGAAAGTAGCTCTGAACGTGATGTTTTTGGGTAATCCAACATCGCAATGGTCGGACTGATTAAAGCATTCGATTATGTGATGCGTTTTACAACCGAATGCACTGGACAAGAAGCCTGACAAACAACAGGCCTCTGCTTTGGTCTTAGAACCGAGGCAAGCTCTATTCATAAAATAGGCAAGTTCAAATTTCAGCATTTCAGCCAATGAGCACACGGATTCAAATACAATGAAACAGAAGAGTGTACCAAATCGTCGCTTTTACACGTTTTAAAAGCCGAACAATTGACAAGTGCAATGAACTCTTTCGGCCCTCCGACCCCCTCCGATTTGATAACGTCTCATGCATAAATACGGCTAGATATTTTTGGACTTGAATGAGTCAACATGAAAGGACAGTCCGCATATCGTGGACAAATTTCATTCAGTAATGTCCAGTAATACGGACAATATCGTAACTATGATACAAAATTACAACGACTGCTACTCAAACGAAATTTTGCCGGCAAATGAAAAGCCAAGACAACCGACTGAATGGTAAGAGGTTTCACCAAATCATCTGGTGTCGCATCCCTAAAGTTTGGACAGCATTTCCGATATTTAGAGATCTTAATAAATAAGGGTCACCAACACAAAAGCCATTTATCTGGGAAGTGGTCTTTCGTACATCTTACCGAATTCTAAGGCACGTAGCATTGACAAAGGAAACCCTTAGATTCCATCAAAGAGATAGTCAACTGGTAAGAATCCTAAACAATCTTAGGCCAAGTTGACAAAAAGAAAGTTAATGTTCAAGCAAACTTAAAATAACTAGGAATTAGATGCAAATGTCGAATTTAACTCAATTAACGCAGTGGAAAAAGGGAACCTGCACTTTGAATAAACCAGGAGTCTCACACTCCTATCCCCCTCCCTTCTGCAAGGCATCAATAGGGAGAGGCAGCCGCCTGCGCGTCAGGTCTCACCATCTGCAGAGCCCACTTGGCTCCGCAACTTCCATTGTCTGGGCTCCCAATATCACACCGAAGAACTTCGGCACCAGTGGTGGCAGCAGTACCGTCAGTTGTAGTACACTCACTTCCAGGCGCAGGAGGGGTCATAATCGATTCGATGTCAGTCTTGATGGACCGCACATCAACAGCGTTTTGGGCCTGCGCTACCCAAAACAGAGACAGTACACAGAGCAGCAAGTTAGCGGATTGAATGTGCCATCGCACAGCGAGAGACGCAGCCATAAACGCGGCGGTTTACGCGAGTGCTGGGTACGGCACTGCGGCAGATGGAGGCGAGGCTGTCAGGGTGGTCGCCGGCGATCTCGCGTTTGTGGTCTTCGTGATAGTATCGCAGCATTACCATGATGATTCAACGGTAAGACATCGGTCATTGCCCTTGACGCATTGAGCTTGTCACCTGTAGGACCGTGAGAGTTACAGTGGGTTAAGGATAAATGGTTAATAAAGCATGGGGAGCAAAATCAAAGAGGTACCTGGGTAGCTAAACCCAATTTACAAAGAGACGTAGAATCGTCCGAAGTCCCGATTCGTTAGTGCTTTAGAAGAAGTCAAGAAATAAGTCAGAATCGATCAGCATAAAATCGGAATCAGCATAAAAGAACCTCACACAGGCGCATTGCCGAACTCAAAACACAGGCACGTCCACCACTCACAGTTCGCTCTTGCGTTGCTTGACAATCAAACGTAGGATTTTATGTATCCTTTCCTCTTGGAAACAGATGACGCCGAATTAACAGCATGAGCACTGCAAATCGGCTGCTTTAGTCTATCCACTACCAAAAATATTTCGGCGAAATCACGAAGACGAGTTGTATCTCTACATCAAGTGCACAAGCCATCTGAGACGGATCTGTAGTGCCAGCACACGCAAACGCAGCGTCGTCAGATGTGCGAGTTATCAACCATGTACACATACCTCTACTGGAGTAGCAACAGGCTGAACAGCCTTGTTTATTAAGACTTGAGAATAAAAGTTCAAGCAAACTGATGCGTGTAACCCATGCATTTACTGCATTAATGCACAAAAATCATGACCGCAACCCATGGATCGCAATTCACCTTACCTAAATATTGCACGAATTAGTAGCAAGGACGAAACACGACTTTTCGTATTCGATAGAGCCACCAAATTTATCAAACTGTGGTCCATTAAAACAGATGCAATTAGGTCGATTTCGAATCAAAACTTTAGATGAGGTAAGACAAAGAGCTTAAGGAGACTCTTCCAATAAATAAAGGGTTTCTTTAGCCACAGTCTTCAGGCTCCTAGATTTAACAAATAACCCCAATAATGCAGCACTGGCTAAAAGCACTAAGAATGACATCTCAAATTAACTAGCTAGAAATAGTTGCATTGCAAACGTGAAAATAATTTGTACAGAAGTGAACGTTTTGCTCTGTGCATTGCATTTGATCAGGTGAACTTTAATCAAAGCCTGTAAGGCATGCAGATATATGCATGCAATTAGCCATAAAACCAGTGTAATATCTGTGTTCTTTAACTGAGCCTTGTAGGCTAGAGGTAGGACGAAAATATGAACCTGGTTACAAAGCGGTGTGGTGACTCCCAGGAGCGCGAATTATCCCCGCCCTGAACTCGCCTTCGAGGTCCCGTTTTACCCTCTCTCTTACCCATAATAAAGATGTCGAAGCATGCTCAGACTTCTAATAACAGAGGCGGTTAGAAAAAAGAGGAAAAATCCTCTGCAATCAACATAACAAGATTACTTATTGAATGAATTTTTTTAAATTATGGTAATGCGCTGAAAATGACCTTCTTGCACCTGCATATGTAATAATAAATGCTTTTATTGTTATGCACAGGTCACTTTTTCTACTCTAATTTCTATTTTAATGATTTCTTTTTCGACTTTTCATCTTAATAGGCAATACCTTATTGCCTCCCAAGGTCACCTGGCATGTGTGTGTTCAATCGGCGTGCTTGCTTGTGCATTCTTGTGTTACTGGATTTTGCCAGTGTCACTTCGCGGGCGCTATTACTGATTATGGGTGACCAAGTCATTCTGAAGGCAAACGCTATTCGTTACATGCCATTGTACTATGGTGATTGATTGCCCGTGTGTATATATGCGCTCCTACTGACTGGTTCGGAGTCTGTAGGTGGATGTATCGAAGTAACCGGGATTCTGGATTTTCGCGGTGCACAAATGAAAGGAATGTAGAGTGGAAGGTAATTTAGAGTAACCTTTGTTCCTGTGCTACGCTTTTACAGGTATTTATCAGTGGTTTTTCTATAATAAATTCATTCTTTAGGTTTACGGTGTTTTTCAATGTTTTTGCATCCTTAAGAAGCGATTGAACCTGCCAAACTTGGGCGCCTTGCGGCCAGTCTATCAGGTGGCTTTGAATTACTTTTGGGAACATACACCTTTGGTGAGAATAGGTTTACTTCGTTGTCCTGTTCTTCGGGAGTAGAACTCCGCGATTGGGTGTCGCAGTTTTACGCCTAAGTTGCTTGTGTATCACTTCGAATATGCATGTGGTATGTGTTCCTTCACAGCTTACGATAGCTGGAGTTATGCATTTCATGGCTTGTAAGACTATTGTTTGCATTTAAAACAATAAAGCTGATGAGGGGTAAATGTCCTATATGGTTTTTGGGAAGGTATCAAACCGGTTTGTACAAGTAATCTAAACTGTCGTAATTTTTTAAGCAGTGCAGTGACCGGAGTGTCATGGTGTGTCTTTTTCTGCCAAAAGACCTTAGTTGCGGGCATACCAAATCATTGTTTCTGTGGCTGCTATCTTGAGTGTCGACTTTGACTTCTTTCGGTAGGCATTTGCTTGAACTTGGGCCCTGTTTGCTGAGCCATTCCTTCATTTGACTTCACAACCACCGGTGACTTATCGAACATGAGCAAATAAATAGATTAAA
>JADWOT020000974.1:0-33015 GCA_036345935.2 Taenia hydatigena
TAGGCTGAAGAGCAGCTGCAACGAGAAGAGGAGGCTAGTAAAGCTAGAGTCTTTGGACCGAAAGAGGTTCTCCGATTAGCAGACGTTCAATGTCGCACACGACATGCCGAAATTGCCATGCAAATCCCATTACCAATTTAAGTGACAATTTCGCTTTGCAACGCCACTCCCTCTTGCGTTAACTCAAATCTTTCCAAGTAGATCGCATATTTGACAAAAAAGTGTGCAAACGAAAAAGTAGCCTGTAAATTTCACTTAACGATGGATGGGGTGAGATACAACTTCCTTTGCAAACCCAATGAACTGATTCATAGAGTAATTATTGAGACGATGGAGCTATCTTTATTCCCTTGTGGAAACCATGGCCTTCCCTTTAATCTTTGGATGGCTCGTAATGTGAACCCCTTCAATGCACACCGCAGCTGTCCCCAGACGCCTGCACACTAGCTGCAGCGGGCCACAAAGCATTTGCTATTTTGAGGACAGCATGCGTTAACGCATGACCCGAGTAGCTTCAATCGTCTCTCGACCGCCAAGTGCTGACGTATCTCAATGCGATGGTTGCACGGATGTCGTACCTTCCAAATCATTTGATGGTCACTGGGGAGGAAAGGGTAGGACTTCGTCCAGATGAGCCATCGGATTTCATGCTGTGGTTATCGCCCAAGGTCGATCAGTGTTTTTAAATACTGAGGCAGTGAGTGGTTAATGTTTAGAGCGAAGTCCAAATGCAATTGGCTTTGCTGTTAAACGAGAGGTACCTTACTGTTATGTGAAAGGATCCTATTGGTCCCATTTATGGGGGCATTACTTTCATCCTTCCAGCCAGAACACTATCCTTCCTCATTTCCAACTTACGCTTCCAAGCTTTTCGTTTTGTCCCTAGTTGCAAGTACATGATTTACTTTTGACAAACCTGAGTTGCATATGCTACTTATTTCCGCATTAGTCTTTAACTATCAACGACGGTTTAGTAATTTTTCTTTGTTGACTCAGTAAACTGGGCTGCTTACTCCCTCGACCACCTTTCTCTTGTGCACCTTGATGTTCCTTCAGTTGGTTTAAGCTAAGGACGTTTCATTTGTTGTCCGGATGTTATGTCGATCACCATTGTTGCAGTAAAAGTAGTGCAAGCGTTGTTTCTGGTCCTGCATCACCCAATGTGTGTGGCGTCAAACGCGGCTTAAAGTCAAGATGCTTCCTCTTTCCCCTCCATCTCTTACATTCAGTTTTGCTGGTGCAATTTGTGGCTTGCAATTCATTTGGCTAGTATTGTCCCAACCCCACGGATTCGCAAAAATGACGACAAAATTGGTAGCAATTTAAGGCAAGGAAACGCATCATCGGCGTGGTGATAAGGTTAAATGCTACGGACATGGTTTAGAATCCTCGTCGGACAGCTGATGTACACAGTCAGCCATCGCAAGGCGGGTGGTGCTGCATGGGAAACACTCACAAAATAATTGCACCAGCCATTAACATTTACGTGCTTCCAAAGAGATATCAAAATGTTACTCCGCTGTTCCCCTTTTATTCACTTTACCATGGCTCGAGTATCTTCCAGCTTGATAACAAAGATGGGGGTAGGAGATGGGAGTGGTCCAGACATTTGTTGTGTCCTTCGTTCCTCGCTAGACCGCTGGCCTCAAATGACAACTGTTAGAGCAGGCTGTCGAATGCCTAATCATCGTGGTCTTGGTTAACCCTCCAGAAGGGCTTATAAAAAGCTGGACGATGGCTGTTGGTTGTGGCCACTTCTGTACTCCAGTTACAAAACAATGTGACTTCAGATTCTGCACCCCAAAAATCGCTTAACGCTTAGGTGAATAAGGTTTGCACTAGAGTTTAAACGATGTAGTTCTCGACGCTAGCAAACTCACTTACTCAAATGAGAAGGAAATCATGCTAGAACTTCTGCAGCCGAATAGTGGATTAGTTGAGGGAGGAAGTGGTTGTTGAGGGCATGCGAAACGTGTTCCATGCTCAGTATCTGGGTTCGTTCTACTCTACCGAGAAGATGAACATGACATGTTAGAGGACTGTGGCATTTGCTATCTCATCAAAAAAATTTTTTGTTTTATCTTATTTTTTACTCTCCTGCAACTTCGTTTAGTAGGACTTAGTTTGGTTGGCACCAATTCATAAATGCTTCGGGTAGGAGTAAGACCGATCGAAGCAGTATTGAGTTGCGTGTTGGCAATGAGATTTGTGTCTAAATGTGAAAAAGGCAATTTAGCACATTTGAGATGTTAGATGTTTGGTACTGATTAAGCCATTTTGTCATGCAAGAGGGAATTTTTCGGGAAATGAACTGACCTGTGGACCTTGAAGGTGGCGTGAAACGTGAGCTGAACTCTGCTAGGCATAATCTGGGGCTGCTTCGATAGGTTAAGCATGGTCATCGCTTCTGTATGTGATGCTGTGACCTGCGTGGACTCTCACCTCCAAAACGGTGGAAGCAAGGGAAAGCATTGCGCTTTTAAAAGAAGAAGAAGATGAAGAGAGGACATATGGTGACATCGAGTTGAGTGAGCCCCTATGTCTCTAATGGAAAGGCTCAACTTCCACCTGTCTTCACCCGTGCATGATCACATTTATTTTCCCTGGATTAATAGTTCAAAGCTGATAGCATAACCGCAATCGTTTCAACCATTAGACCTTTGACTGACTACAAGCTGGCCATCGAAATCAAGATCTGCGTGTGATGTTGAATTGTGCCCTACACTTGAACTAACACATTCAAAGGTTTAATCAGAGTCGTGAAGCAGATACAAATGATTTGCAACCAAATTGTTTGACCGTATTTGCACCAAAAATCACTAAATAACCCATCCTATTAACTGGATTGTAACATCTGCTGTAGGCGCCTTCCACCCTACACAGGCCAATTTTAACGTGCTCTACAGTTTTGAAACGAGTTATTGCTAAATTGTTTCCGCTTAGAATACAAACCATGGACTTTGTATGCATCCGCCACACGACTTCATGCGCCACCAAGCCTTGCCATCGAGTACGCTTGCTGCAGTCTTTTCATTCTGGTCACATCCATCTTGTTTTTAAATGAGCTACTTCATAATCAGTATTATGGGACCCACCTGCTCTCAATTCTTCCTTATAATCAAGGTGGCCTTGTACAAAATATGTATATTACTGTGAAAAGTAAATGCAGATGGATATTCAGAAGGGGCGCTTATTTAACCCAGCGCTCTCGAACATTCTAGCGGATAGCGGATCCATGTGTGAGCTGAGCAAATCCTTCTGACAAAAAAATCACTATAGTTTAAAGAAGGAAGAGTCTTAATCTGGGGTGGATATAATGTGCAACTTAGTTTTCGTATTTTAGGAACAAGAACTTCGGCAATTTTTTGTGACCTGATTCGCAAACACAATGGCACCTCACTGGTGAGGCGTTGTTAGGAGACTAACAACGCTGCCCCAAAATTCCAACCATTCGCAAGCCACAAGTGATCAGTTTTTCCCTTCTTCTTCAATTGTTTGCGTGTCGTAGAAATTCTCTTACTGAAGCATGGTCAGTAGCAGCCCACCTTACGCGTACGTCTACAGTGAGGGACGGATGAAATGCGACGGAAGGTGAATGCGTCTAGTTTATCATGCTCATTGTAAAGGTGTGGGAGTAAGAATATTTGTCGCAGCTGCGAGTATATTCTGAAACCGGTTTTCTGATGAATGATACAGAAGTTGTGTTAAATTTTTACCTGCTCAAGAGAGAAGTGACAATGAGTCCGCTAACGTGTTTAATTGGATAATGCGAATGGGAGGCGCTGGATGGATGCAAGTGAGGCTCGTGGCCGGCTGTGGCTTCTAGCAGACGTTGCACATGTAGTCGTTTGCATTGCAAAGCTCTTCCTTCTCTTCCGTGTATCATGCCACATTATTCTACAGTGACAAGCATGGCCAAAGGGTTTTATGTGTATGTTCATTATCCTAGTACTTGCACCAAATCGCACAATCACAAAGTCTTGGATTTCTATAAACTTAAGGAGAGATTGAGCCAGTAGGCCTATGACACAGATGCTATATAGCGCACACTGTATTTTACCGCAATAAAACTTAGAGGAAATTTGTTTGAGTGGTAGACATGGTGGGCAAGTTATAAAAGAGGGTGTCAATGAAACCTACAGTTTGAATTATGTCATAGTTGAGATAGTAGGGTAAGAGCTCCTTCTCTGCCATGTCTGCATTCCTTCCCCCAAGATTAAGCAAAGCCAGGAGCCACTTGTGTTCTAGATGAATTTCTTCGAATTATGCTATTGGCTGCGTCAGTCGGGCATATTTGCGCTATTTGGTAAGACCACGTTCTGCCCTTGTTCCATTTTTCAAAACCATTTCTTCTGTTCGTACTTTCGTCGTCGTACTTGTGTGAGGTATGATGACTCCAGACAATGATTTTGGAGTGGAAAAGGATGCCTAAGAATATTTTTAATTGTAGCTGTTCTATTCTTACAAGTTTTGTGTTTATTGGCACTTTTACGCCCGATTCCTTAATCACATGTGGCCTACAGCTCCAATTGTATCTTTGGGCTATCTTAGAGTCCATCTCCTTATTCTGAGCGCCTGCATGGTGTTTTAGCATTATGAGGTCATTGGGACACCTAGACTGATATGATAATTGTTGTCACAGTACTTCCCTACCTGTTCTTAGCCTGTTTTCTTCTTCCCCTCCTTCTCGTACTTTACAGAAATGTCGCATTTATCTTGGATTGCTAACTGGGCGACTGAATTTTGACGGGTGGTAATCGGGGTCATCACTGGCTGTTCTCAAAAGATACAGCCACTATTTAACTCCCGGCTACCGACTGCCAATCCTAAACTTTTGGAACAGGGACCACTTCAAATCCATGGGAATATGCTTTGTGTGCGCACGAGCATGTGAGTGTGGTGTACTGTAGAGAGAATCGCTCACTGGGAAGTGCTTACCTTTTTGAGACGAAAGGGTTCTGGACTGAGGTCTACCCACTCAACGTAACACAAACGGACGGTAGACAAGGGTTTCTTTTTGTTAAAAAGGGTCCGAGCCTAGTAAAATCCATTGCCGTGTCCATTGGACAATGCAAGTGTCACACAAGGTGGTACCACAAAGCTAAACCATAAAAAGCAAGTACCTTTGGATGAGTGGCAGTGGGAGGGGCGATAAAAGAGAGAAGGAGGGGGAAGTAGTGAGTCATGTTATCGTCAACAATGTTCAGACGACAAAGTGCCCCTAAAAGTAAGAGTTGGCATCAATATTACACCATTTTGGAAATGAGTGATGGATTGTGACGGTATATCTACAAAAGAAGGATACTGAGAGTAGTTTTTTGGCAATCAATGAGTTTCTCCCCTTGAAAGAATGCGCTGGTGGTGTCCGAATTTGGCCGATGGCGTCAACAGTAGTTGTCGATGTTTTTCGGTTCGGCTGTGGGCTAAGTGGTTCGATTGTTTATTTTCGCCTAACTATTTTATCAGTGGACTTGGAATACTGACCCTTCATTCGTGTGCACGCGATGGACGAGTAGTGGCCTGATTGTGCGAGCTTTCCATGTTACCTTCATGTTGGCTTTCAGGAATCCACGTGGAAGTGTGTGGAGTGCATTTGTCCACTCCCACTTGTTTTATTCCAGTGATTAGACAAATATGGTTTCAAGAAGGTGCAATCAGCTTTTGAAACAGTAGTTGTTGTTTGCCAACTTGCTTCACCGAGATGATCTCGAGCTGCGTTAGCACAGGTCTGATCAACTTGGGCAATAGGCTTTTAGTACATAAGGGTTCTACAATGTCTCACCACTTACCGTCTCATCTTTGCACTGTTCAAAAACCACGGTTGAATGGTGCAATGCCTTTAATCACGAGACCTACTTGGGAATCACTTTTCTTCAAATCTCAACATTGTCACTTTATTCCTCTCAGTGAAGTGAAAACCACCATGAGCATATTGGCTTCCTAAAGATAGCTGACTGAGACCGCTCTCTGAAACCTCTGGCTTGGCTAAAAGCCGTGCACTTTAACCCCCTAGCCCATTCGTCCAACGTGTATGACATGTCCATTTCATATTGACTGAACATTGGTGCTGGCACAAGTGTGGGATTGTGTTGAAGAATGCGCTATTATTTGACTTATTAAGTTCGCGGTAGTACGAAGAGCTTCTGTGTCGATCAATGCTCTCTGCCATGCTGGTGGAGAGTGATAGTTTAATTTACAAAATAGCTTAGAGATAGGATGCCATCAGAAGTAGGATTAAAGAATGTGGTGCTATCCGATTAATAAACTGTTGTGGTTGCAGGAACACTGAAATGGCACGGGATGATAAATGAAGCGGAGCACACTGTAGCTACGTGGTGATATCAGCTACGCGCTAAAGCCAATGCTGGCGTGGAGGACAGGAACTCGTATCGTAGCTGTTTGAGGCGCGTTAGGATCAGATGGATGATAAGGCATCTGCATGTGAGTGTCCTACTTATTCCGAGGGATGGTTGATTCGGCGTCAGTGTCACTGTAATATCGCTCGGTTGGGAAGTGGAAGATGAATGTGAGTTGTGTAGCGCAATGTGCTGCAGTGTAGTGTGGCGGTCATAATTATGGGAACAGTGGGTGAGAAGACGACTCTGACGATGGAGACGCAGCATTTAGTAACTAGAAAGGGTAATTAGGTGCGTCGTGGTAGAATGGTGTAGGCTGACGTATTCTGATGTGGATATACCCGCAAAGAGCAATAAATGATGTTTGAAATGGAAAGACTTGATGACCCTGAAAATGGCCATATTTGATGTCTGTTTAGAAGTAACTCGCCAACGAAGCACAAAAGAAGAGTGGAATGGGAAAGGATGTCTTTAAAAGAGCTGCGCAGTTCAAGTCATTTTCTTCATTGTTTTCCTCTCTTAGACAAAAATGCCAGCAAAATGAGATTAGCAAGTGAAGCATTCGCTTTATAGAGTGGAGTATCATTCCTATTTAATCAGCTCGATGCTGCTTGGTTTGGTCTGTCTGAGAACATTCAATAGAGGTTTTTAACAATGGTGTTATCAGTAATGTGCTCTAGTGTCTGGTTTTCCACCCGTCTTTTAAAGGCATCCTTTCCCGATTGAGCATTACTTTTTATTTTATAACCGAGTGCCCCAATGGGCGCTCGTAGTGAAACCGCATCAGAGGTCGTGCTGCCGCGGTCTCATTTCGGATTCCCGAACCACAGGTGTGGCATTTTAATGGTAGGAAGAAAATGGCATTCGGATCACTGCACGAAGGCACACTTAGACGGGAACTTCGATTCTCCTTTTTCAAATAAAGTCGAGACAAAATATTTCCCCGTATAGCTCTCTAGTGTCATAAAGCTAAATAAAAAGGGAAATGAGGATGCGGTGGTGATAAACAGTTCACAAGACTCGGAGGTGGTGAAGGAGTTTGCGAAACGTGTTATTCTAGTCTTCCACTTTCTGCATCACTTGTCTCCCTCAATTCCTTACTACTGCTGAGTCCTCAAGAAGTGGATATTTAGAATTGCCACTGGATTCCTCTTTGGCTGTCTTTCTTTTAGCACTAATGGTTGCATTTGACCGTTTATCACTAACAACAATGTGGAAGCCTTGAGTTGAAAGATGCCCCCAGTCTTGCATTTGTTCTTTACCTCCGAAAGATTTTCTGGTATTTCGGTGAGGTTCCCCAATTGTGACTTTTGCTTGGATGCGCGAAAACATGCTGCATCCGTACACTTTTTAAGTGGCACAACTTGATGAATCATTTTTAAAGAGATGGTCGAATTGTAGCTTCTAACGCCTCATTAGGATGCTGAATTATCACTAGCGTGGGATATTTTACTAATCCTTCGTAATCAGCTACCGATTCTTTAACGAACTCAACGGGTCATTTAGTCGGTGTCATCTGGATTCTTTCAAAGTTGTGTTATACTTGAAAAATTTTTCTTTTGGTTCGGGAAAATGTTTTGCCCATCGCTTGTGAATAAACGTGTGAAGCAAATGACATACATCACAGTAGAAATGTTTTAGAAGTACTTAGAAAAATAATCAAAAAAATTAAAATCATTGTCATCAGTAAAATGAGAAACCTAGTCGTTTTCTGCATTTATCACTCTCTTTTACCGTTATTTTGTATGAAGACAATTTTGATTTACTAATTATCGCCAAGGAAGGAGCGCTATATTGTGAATTTCAGAACACATTCTTCCTAGAAAATTCCAACACTATGTCACTCGAACCGCATAACACTGAATTCTCAAGTTGACTGAACAAGTTCCTGTAATTCTTAGACCTAAGGCAATCAACCGTGATAAATTTTTCAAAGCCATTTTATGCAGAGCGCAAATGGCTACTTATAGGTTCTTCCAACATTGCGCAAGACTGCAGGGGAGCATACCGTGCAAAAAGGCATTGTCTACGGAAACCACTAAGAAACGTAGCCCAAACGCACTTCTGTTTCCCTTTTTCTTTTACAATTGTTATCTAATTGTTAATGCAAGTGCCGGAAAAGGATGAAATTCATCACCTAGAGAAGTATCGCAAAAAAGATTCGGAGGTTGAAGGAATGTTCCAAACGATATATTTTGGGGCTTTACTTAAAAAGGTAGCGATAAATCCTTTTCCATTCATGCACTTGAAATAAAGAGCAAATAATGGGGCACAAATAAACCAAATTTAATTGTATCTGGCGGTCAGGTTACTGTAACGCACCGAGTCTTCCAAGATGTGGTAGAGGATAGTGCAAGAATTGTTATTAGAGCATGACAGGGATGAGAGGCAGTGGTGATGACCGCAAAGCCACTCGGACTAGCAGAGGTACAAACTGCAGATTTGGGAGGGCCCTCGAGGTCAGGTATTTTTTCAAACAAGACGGGCAACCAATATAATGTGGAAGGTAAAATGTGACATCGTTTAGTATGCACTCGCCAACTTATTCTACTCCAACACAACATCTCATGCTGTGGAGGTTTGAGTGATATATTTCCGCCCCTCGTTTCGCTTCGTCTAATGAGTCTAAAGCAAACAAGCATATCACTCGTTGCTTATAATCACGTTCAATTATAATTCATTTTTTTAATGTCCAGACTTTACGCCGATTTTTATAATCCGAATATGTTTATTCCTGCTTTTATTATGACATATTTGCTCTATTTGTCTGACGCACTATCTTTCGTCGATTTCATTCACCTTGCATTTATCGCGTAAATTTTCTCTCTTCTTCTTTTCAACGTTTTGCTCGTACAATCTTTGGCTTATAGCGACTCTTTGTCCATACTCTGTGATAATGATGAAGTCTCTCATTTCCACAGTAACCTCGGAACTAGACATTTAACTTCAGCCACTTATAACGACTTGCCTCTAATTTTATTCAGAGAAGCTGCGCAATTTCTCTATTGTCTTAGCCATTTTATTTGCGCTTCAAAGGTTGACTACAAGGAAAGTTTGCCCATTCGTCTTTTACAATAAGCTTTACCTTGTATCAGTCCAAATGTTAGGCGACGCCTTCACATTTCTATCCGAGTGGCCCAGGACTGGTAACTTAAGGCATGGCATCTTATAAATTTTAGACCATTTAATTGATCAATGTCTTCCAAACTTAATTGGAATACGTTGCGGTGACATCACATAAATTGCAAATCCGAGGGGAGAGAAATTAACACATCATTGGACCGTGACTGAACCTTTTCATGTAGTTTGCAAACCACACAGTGCCATAATGCGGCGTATCGACAGCACAATGACTATATCGGGACGCAGATTAAATTGTTTATTACAATGGCTTTTAAGGGTCAGAGTGGCAATCATGAGAGGAGATTTAAGAAGGCAGTGATGAGGATAAGCAGTGCAGACATCCAAAGAGTGCGTTATGATCCCCTTTTAAGAAGCAGCGTGAAGCCCACTAATGGAAAGAATTGAGCGTAGGCTGATGGATCGGTGAGACGCCCCTCTGATTGTTTACTGCTCAAATGGCTTCAAGGAAGTGACCTCACTGCCTTAAGGGACTTAAATCCAGCCGGAAATGTCGTCAAATGATCGCATTTGCACACCACAACTGAGATGGCTGTCTCACGCGTTACCTAAAGTTGAATGCACAAACTGTCGCGTCAGTTTTACAAGTCATAGTTCTACACGAACTACATAAAGCAGACCGAATCATAAAGTAAAGGCGTAGACGACGAAGATCCTCAACAAATCAGCTATTTTTGCGGATTTTACTCACAGTAGTTGAAGCTGAAGTGTGGCATCTTAACAACTATTACCAGCATGTCCATATCTCTGGAGGCAAGAGATTGAGAAAGAATGCTGGTAGAGGCATGTCTTCGCTTGCCTACAAAGAGACTTGCCCATTTACTATGTGGCTACGAAGGTTCCTCCCCTTTTGAACGCAGCGCCGAGATCTTGGCTCTGTGGAAATCCGCGTTGCTCGCAAAGAATGTGTGGTTCCGCTCTGCCTCTTCGAGCGGCACCACATGCTCTTCCAAGAGAGTAGAAGAACATCAATCTAAAAGTTTTCGTCCTTTATTCTCTTTTATAGTAAGAATGGCAGTAAATAAGATATGTGTCCTTATGTCAGTGTGGAGATGGAAATGCGCAGTGCCCGTGTTTTCGATTTGGAAGTCAAAATCCCCGCATCAAAAGCAAAGGCTCATTTGGAGCAAAAGAAGGTGTCATTAGGATGAATGTCCGAGGCAAGTTAAAAAATTGAACACTGATGCTTAATAATGAGTGCAACAAGGGTGGTGGATCTCATATTGGCAAGTGACAAATGCGCTCTGGTTTGCATCAGTACCCGCTGGACATGTGCGGGATCAATCAATGGCGTTCTAGTTCAGTCAAGTAAAGGCAATCTGAGTTAAACCAGGTCCGTTAATGTGGGCAGTAGTAGTGAGAGTGAGTTTATGGCACAGCATGTGGAGATGGGTTGTCGTTTACGGGAATGTTGAGATCACAGATATCCATATCTACGATAAAAGACTTCAAGCATTATCAATGATACGGCGCTCATCTTGAGTAGAACTTATGCATGAGATTAACGTTAAAAGGGCAATGTTATGCCTGTCAATGATTGTATACGCCGTGGTGAGTTTTAGCCTACGGTCTCGAGTGGCCATTCGTATAAACTTTCGACCACGCGTAAAAGGCCTCACCTTGAATACCTTATCGCGGAATAGCTTAAAAGATAAATGAACTCCAGGAGCGATGAGCACTACTTAAAACACGAATCGAAAAATTTTAATATCGCACATTTGAGAAAGATTTTGCCTAAGAAAACGCATCAGCCACCGCTTAAATCCCTAGTGAAGTCTAAGGACAAACGCTGGTTAATGTTGGGCAGCTCAGATAGCCTAATACCTTCTGTCTAAATTCTCAGGTGTTATGAAGTGGTGAGCTTTAGATTGCGTTCAAAATACTCGCATGGAATAAGCCTTAACAGTTAAGTAGCAACCAACATGGATCAAAATTACGGTTTGTTTAACCCAATGTCTAAGCAGTGAATTCGATATCTTATCGTAGAGCAATTAGTAGTTAGATTATTATTTCCTTCGCTATCACTACCATTAAAGTGCTTCGGATAGGCAATGACTTTCTGTTCTAGAACCATTAAGGCGAACTAAAATTTGGCTCAAAGCTGTTGCATTATTTGCATCCGTCTTTGTTTGAGACTAGAAATCGTAACTGTTGCAAAAGAATGAAAAGGTGTATTAAAATTATGGTATTGCGCGACTGCGATGGAATGTGACTGCCGCAAAGTCCCAGTTGCACGCTTGTTTACAAAGCCACCTCCAATGTTAAAGCAACAATGTCTGCGGTCACACATGGCGGTGTATTTGAGAGAACGCTAAGCATGAAAAGTTTTTTAAAGCGTCTGCAACTTGCTCATCAATGAAGTTAATGGATGGTTTAATTTAAAAAAAAAATTTAGCTGATAAAATTATTGTGTATGGCAGCCTTGTAGTCACCACCTACCCACCCATCGACGCCATTTTCAGCAAGTCAAGGTGTAAATGCTGCGGTCGGTAATTGACTCACAAATGAGTAAAAATGAAGGCAGCCATCAGTATTCCCTACAATAAGTAAGAAAATCATCACGATGAGGCAATATTCACTCGAAAACTGATATGTGTGAAGGTGTAATGCTCCAGAATTCTTCACATCAACCATCCGAATATGAGTTCAGACTGGGAGGAATTATGCGCCTAGTGAGGCAGAAGAACAAATTACTTTTCTGCCTCCCCTGAAGTTACACCGTCCTGAATTATTTCATAGGTAATTACACTACTCTGTGTTCTTTGCCTTCTAGCCCTCACACGGGTGGTATACAAGCCTTTTACTTTACGTGCTCCCTTATTAACCCCATCTTTCGGGATTGAATTAAACAATGCTACCAGGCTGGTGGATGCCATAGCAAACCTAGGACAGACTTAGACCTACCGGTTGGTCGAAAACTGGGAACAGGATTGGGAGGTTATAAGTGTGCTTGGAATTCCAAACTGAAAGCCACATCAATATCCTCAATGAAATAACTGTACAAGATGAGAGGCTCGTACACTCTGCTCCCATCTGCAGCAATCAAGAGTGTCAGGCCGTCCAACCTCTTGAGCACCTTTAATTTCTGTAGTACCTTCAGAATATTTGAAATCGTGTCTTTGCAAAAACGGTGACACTTTTTGATCTTACGTTCCTGCCTTTATGTGATAAGGATAAGAATTTTAATAACAATCATTTATTTGGGAGTAATTTTCACAAAAATCCTTATGCACGATTAAAATGCATGGATTCGCATTATGCGGCCTTCTGCACTTAATAATCAGTGAGCTATCTGTGTCCCAGCTAAAGGGAATTGAATAGATTTATGCCGACAATGAAGGCAGAGGTGGTCGCTGTTACTGAAACAAGTCGAGTGAGTATTGTAATACTACTGAGGAGAAGCGTTAGCAAATGCAACGATCGGCGATTCAGCGCTGATGCCAAAATAATTAAGCACAATGACGTTGATTTGAGCGCATTGACAGGTAGTTTCCAGCCAAGGCTGCTTTGCGAGTGCGCGTTGAACAATGGGTTAAAACAGATTACCACGTTCTGCATTGTGTATTGGCCACTTCTCTGTGGATTTAATCTGCAACCTCGAGCTTCACTTTATATCAGGCCGATTATCTGACCATGAGTAAAATCCGCATGTTCAGGCTGTAGTCATTTTGACTAATTGCAACCTTCCGAATGAGCTTAAGTTTCACTTTGCTCTCATTTACGCTAGTATGACACTTTCAACACGAGCTGATAGCAATAAATATATGAATACACAGTTGAAGCCTTTACCAGAAGCGAATTCAAGTTACCGAATCAGGCTCTAAGCAAAAGGAACAAATAGCAGCACACAGGAGTAGACACACGTTGATCCCTCACCAGAAAGAATGGTGAGTAGGAACTCATAATTATTTATAGCAAGTTTGTGGCAAATCTCCTTAGGTCTCACCGATTGGCTCGACGGCAAGAAGAGTGGTTCTTCAAGTAAACTTCACTTAAATGTATGCTTGTGTAGACAGTTTTTGTCCAAATTATCATTTCCGAAAGAAGATATAACACACAATCAATCGCGTCATTAATGAACGAGATGCAGCGTCTGCATTAAGTCGAACATGATGTGATGTAGGATGACGAAAGGCGGGAGTGTCACATCTCCCGCTTACACACCGAATGAAACTGACGATCCCCAAACATCTGTAACCGCATTTCGTCTACTATATTTGCATTTGCATTCGCTTTGATGACTTTGCCTGCATAAGAATGCTGCTTCACTTGCAGAAATGCACAGGCATGCACTTTTCTTCAAAGTCTTACACCCACGCACTCATAAGTACATTTGTTGTAAGAAATATGATAAGGTACGAAATGTCTATCCTCTACGCATCAGAAATCTGCGATAGCTAAGCGGTTTTTATCAAGAGGATTTTGCTCCATTAGAATTTTTTATTGCAAAGACTTGCACCGCAAACACCGCTGTTCAGTAATTTTCCTTGCATATTTTTCATCGTGCTAAGCGAACCTCTATACTATTGGAAGAACCTCAGCACATTAACAGCGTAGGGGAAGTTGTCAACTATTGCAGCATTTCTATTTTGCTTTGGTCTGTTTACTGACTAGCACTACGGTAGTATTTTGATTCCACAAATTGATGCTCAAAGCAGCAGGCGCTTCCTGTGTATCTTGTGCCTTAAAATATTCAAATCACTCCTCTATTGCTTTTTTGGGGAACGCATGATTGAGCTTGCAGATGCTTTAGACAGATTGGGTCACGTTTACTTTGCCACAAATGCATTTACACTTCATTAATCTACCTTGCATCTCAACTGTCAACTGTCACTGCTTTAGTGGCCTGCATTTCCGCTTGAAAATTTGCATCAGTTGCACGTTGGCCATGGTTAGGGGCATCGGTACTTCCACTTGACTTCGCCAATGCGACCGATGGAGAGCATTGTTTGATTATGATTACCACTGTGGGTCACAAGTCGTAAAGCTCACCGGACTTAAGCTGATATTCTCTCATTTGAGCAGCATTTGGCGGGCTTAAGGTTAATCAACATGAGGTGAAATCGGTGTTGCTTAACGTCAGAACTTTCAGCAGGAGGAAACGAATCGACAACAAATCACATGCACTCATCACTCGTGTATTTTATCTGATTCAAAATTGCATGCGATGCTGAAGCGCCAGCACAGCGTTCCCTAAGCCAGTTCAAGTTACGCGGCGGCTGCAAGGTGATGCACCACAGCACTACTGTGAATCATCAGCGTCTACTTCGATGTGGCTAGTAACGTTGTCACCACTTTGGCCTGCGAAAACGCCTCCATGTACAGAACGACGCCAAGCCAATATATTGTAACCCGCCACGCGTCAATCACAAAACACCTTCCACTTCGTTCCGAATTAACCCTTCCCCCTCCCCCATAAATAAAGGTGCAGGTCTTTTCAAGTATAATAAAATAGCATTCATTTTAAGCTTTTTAACACTCTACAGCATGACGCCATAGACTGGCACATCGTAAGTATACTTAGGCGCGTTGAGTCCTTCTCCTACTCCACATGACTTTGAGACAGGCCCAGCGTAATATCTCTACAAAATCGATCGTCAAATTGTTCTGCCGCCTGTTACACCAAATGCGCCAGTTTTGAAATAGCCTACAGAAGGGGGGAAACTGGAAACCGCCTAAGACCTCAAAAGTCCTCTCCATGCAGTCCAAATTCGGATAGGGAACCGACATTTTGCACATCGTGTTAGTCAACGCAAGTGTTTGCCTTGGTATAAGGGCATCACCTAGCGCGTTCAGGTGCTCACAGCCCCGACGTTCGAAATCCACATAATCAAGACATACAATGACACAGTCATAATCGCTCAGTTGCATCCTTTGCCCCACCGCTTCAACTCCTTCCCACCACTCACACGTGTCCAGTAGGGCAACATCTCCTGTCCTCAAAAATCGGCCCCACTGGTCCGAAAAGTATGGGATATCTGATGATACATCCAAGCAGAGACGAATGGGGGAGCAGAATGTAATAATGGCAAATCACATTTATATCGTGTCATTTTGAATGGCGGCAGCCTTGCGCAACGACACGGCGTGGTGATCGCACAGCTTATGGGACCTCGTACATAAGCAGGGAGCACTTGCGACGGAGGCCAACGAAAGAGCCTTTCTTCTTCGTCGTAATACGCTGCTGCATCACCCGCGCTGTTGCGGAAAATTTGATTTCTCTCATCAAAAAGCATTAGGCAGATGTGCCCATCCACCCATTTCATGCAATTTAGGCTAAATTCGTTATGAGTCCCAAAAATCCAAGAAGCTAGAGGCGTTTGTGTATTGGCTGTTCACCCCTAAAAATAGTGCTTTTACTGATAAAGTCCAGTGGCGTTCTCAGAGAAAATGAACATCAAAAGGACATAGTAGAGCCTTGCAATGGACGCAGATTCAATAAGACCTACCTGAGACTTTGTTACGCAAAATCTAAAAGCAACTGCTTAAATGAAGCCTAGATTAGGTGACAAGGGATCACTAGCCAGGTATGATCACTTCTTTTATCCAGCCAATTGGCAAAGCCCATCGACCTACTGAGATTCTCAAGTGCTGCTTCAAAGTGTTTGGAAGGACGTGCAGAGGTCCTGGCAGCACCGCATCAGAAAATAATTTTAACAGTCTTATTATTTTGCATAATTTTGTCTTGTTTACATGAAATCAAAAATGATAAACCTGTTGGAATTTTGAGTGCTGTAATTGGAGCACGATCAAATTGGAATAGAGGAGCATTCTGTGACATGTGATTCAGCGAATTAGTGTGAAGGAGGTGTTATTAATGCAGCGTAAAATGTGGAGGGTGGCTGCAATCTTGAACAGATGTTCATTTTTTTATAGCAGTGGGTAAATTGATGCAGACTGCAAAGTGCGTGCCTTTACAGTGCCTTGGAAAAAAAAGGGAAATCTAAACTAACATTTTAATTACCAAAGCAGTTTAAACTAACCTGACAAGGGCTATTTTTAATTAATCAACTCTACGGTAATTTGCGTCGATATCTGAAGTTGTAGGTGGTTCAACCAGCTGCACGCGTACTCAACAGAAACACAAGTGATAGGGACACTGCCACCTCCCTCGGTGGAATATACAAGCCTTTAATGGATAGTCCTCAAGGTGGGACTGGGAAGTATTAGTGCCACCTTAGCAATTAAAACAACCTAAGCATGCCTTACAAGGGGACAATCGGGATGCCACCGACGCCCGTCACCCAGTGCCTGACTATATCGTGGTTGTTGCGCAGCAATGGGGATAAGGAATGAACAGGGTTACAGCAAAAGCTAATCGACGCGTTACTTCTAATTTGTCGTCTCTCCGGATTTGCTTCACTACTGCCGTCATCATTTACTCTGACTCGTCGACCACAGATTGAAGTTGGATGAAAGTTACAACAAGGCGTGGGAGGGAGAAGAGCAAACTGATAAGTTACTTCATTATCAGCCACGAAGTTGAGCAAACGAAAACACACCTTGTCATCTGTTTACAGCATTTTTGTTTTAAGTTTACTTCTCATTGGATCACGAGATTTTATAAAGTTTGCTTCGCAAAAACTTGTCAGCAGATGCACCGTTTTCCTCTTCCTCCTCGATCTTTAGAATATCAGACTGGTTTAACAAGTACAGGATGCGTCCAAGGCCTAGATCCCAGTCATGCCGTTTCGAGCATTCGGCGAAAGATTTTGACAGTCCGACAAGAGTGTGGTTTTTGCGATTTTATCCACCCGTTGCTCTTCAGGTTTATGTCTGTGTCTTTGCAGTGTGGAGGTCTTGCATGGTCAAATAAAAGAGCGAGCTTAAGAAATTACGTTTCTGATTGCTATCAACCGAATAGCGCGCTCTATAACAACAAATCCCGTGCCTTTTGATAGAAAAAGCTAAAGTGATCAAACTAATGATTTGTGCATGCATGGATTTAGTTTCAGTCGCTTTCGTAAGCAGTCGATCATATCGAGATTGCCTTGGTAGAACGATGGTAGAGGACCTACGATATCATTGTGGATTTATTCCACTGGGACCCCTTCAACGTAGGTTGGAGCGATGTGTTCACTGCAGTATAAGGCACTCTAAAAGCGCCTTATATGTCGCAAGTTTAGCACCACCCACTTGGTCCAGTTACTTGTGTAGCGCTCTTAAAGAACTGCTTGCACCAATGCTTATGATGCCGTTAGACACAGAGGAGGCCTAACGCCTTTATAATATTGTAAAACTTTATCCCTCAGAGAATGTTTCACCCATTATTGGCACATCAATCTCACTTTCTCGACGAGTTTTTGCCTTTGACTGTGGGTTAGTAATAAGAAGGTGAACGTAAGCCATCGTGCATTAGAATCGTGAAGAGTTTGGTACTCCGCATCCTCTTCCGGCGATATTTAATACATCCGCACTACAGCATTGTCTCCTTCTGTCGAGACTGGTCTACTAGACGACAGAGTGTCTGCATTGCTATGTGGGTGCTCTATCCTGACAAATAATAGTTGACACCGTCGTTGAGCAGTCTAATCTTCCTACCCATCCATTATGGCCATTGATAAAAGAGGTTTGCCAAATAATGATCACGCGTTTGACAACAAGAATGTCCTTTCATTTAACGTTTGCGGACTTTCCTTTGGCCACCTTCACCACTCTGCATTGGCGAATTAGGAGTAAGTCCTGCCTAATCTGCAAACACATACAAGAAGTGTTCGCCGCAGATTGTGGTGAAATGGAGTCAACAGTACAATTTACCATCGTCCTCCGCATTCGTCGGCATCTAGTGCGACGAAGCATTCGCAAAGGCAAAATTTTGCGCTACAAGTAAGAGCAATTACTTATAGGAGCAGTTAACTGAATTGCCTTGAGTATTATTGGCAGTCCCGTTCTGCCAGAAGCTTAAAATAACTTGCGTGGCAAGCATAACAGCGCACAATGATCAGGGTATCTCTGCCGCAATGACTTCTCTTTCGAGAGGGGATAGATGACACCTCCCTCTGTAACGAAGTCCTTTTTTGCTGTTTGCTACTCTCCTAGAGAGCTTTTAGGAAGAGAGACAGAACTACATGACATCCATCTCTCCCTCATTTCTTCTGCTGACATCCTCCGATTCTTCATGGCGGACCCATGATCGAATGAAACAACTCTATGTGGTAAAGCCGCTCCATCTGGACGAATAAGACTGCACATTGACTCGATAGAGTTAGAAGCATGTTGACACAAATCAGACCCCATTAATCAGACTCCATCGGTATCATCTTAACAAACCATTTAACACACTGCCAAAGCAAACAAATGTCTTGACAACAGCATCAATTTTTACGCATTTACTTTGGAAATTGCGTAAATAATTAAGGCTTGACTACACGTAGGGAATATGACAACGCAATGAAATGTTCGCATTCGCGCTCCTATATTCTACCCAAACCACCACTACTTGTACTATCACCTTTGATCGAATTCTGTTCACAGAAAGAGGGAATAGAGACACGGAATGTGGTGAAAACATAACTTAAATTTGTACAATTGACGAATGAAGAGGCAAGTAGAGGCTGAAGAAAGGTCATTAGGCGCCTCGGATATAGAAGATTCAAACGCAGAGAAAGTGGGGACATAATAAACTACTGATGATATGAAGAAGAGGAAGAGTAGGAAATATGGTAGAGTACAAGCAAATTGGAGTAGCTTTGAGCGCTTCAATCTTGCCGCCAGCGCTCGGATGAAGCAAGGAAGATAACCATGCTGGTGTCGATGACGTCTGCGAATTGTAAGCAGGGCTCTTCATTACCACTACATGATGTTTGCGTCTGCGAGTGGCTCAAATCCTATCCATTCCTTTGAATGATGAGGTTATGGATACTCCGAATGCTTGAGCGCTCCAATCTTCCTGATGCAGTCTATGACTTCGCTTACCTCCTTCGTGTAGATTTTCTTCCCAGAGCGGTAGCAGGTTCATCCGTATTCACCCTACAGCAATAAGGAAGGCCAATGAACCATTAAGGATAGAAGTAGCAGGGGTGCACAAATAGGCTATTTCCTATTCACATCTCCTCACACGTCAACAATAACCGACCAGGAACTAAGATGGCTCGAAACGCACAATGCCATCCCAATATGCCTACACGATGTGAAGAGACTGCGTCACGCTATGCAGTTCATGTCCGTCGAGGGTCCCATAATGCACCTTTTGTTTAATTTATCAATATCCTAACAAGTGCCTCACACAGTATGCAAACATGGATTCCAAAATAGATTGAAGGGATTGCTCCGAACAACAGTTTACACGCCTCCCAGATTGCTTTATGATGGAGTAGTGGCAAATAAGGAGAGGGTCAGGCAACGTTTGTTTTGACTAGGATGTGGACGTGTTAAATGGCAGGTCAGAAGTCAAAGTGGTTATTATGCATTCCATGATTAGCTGCCTATGTCTCCGACTGGATAACTGGGTAGTCTAGCTTGCTCGTTATTTATCTTACTGGCCAGCCAGTTGCCCATGCGTTAGCAATTTAGCAGGCTAGCGAATTCCACAGTGGGTGAAGTTGCCAGCGTTGAAGGGTTCGGGGGATGTCACCTGCTTTTCCGTTGCAACGCAAAGTGCATGAGTGCCTTTGATGCTAGACAATCGCATAATCCTCTTATCATTACCTCTCTCACTTGGAGGATTGGTAACCAACCAAAGACCAAACAGGAGGCGTAGCTTATTCGGCGTGCCAACTGGCATTTGTGCCATCGAAAACTACGTGACATCTGGGATTCACTCATTCACGCCAGCTTCTGTGAGATCGCATTTAGTGTGAGGTTGTCACCTTTTTTCAGCTAATCACTTCGGCTTGTGTTCGCGATTGGTTGCTTTACCATCCTAGAGCCTCTCATTATCTAGTAGTGTAGCATTTCGAAAACAGACGAAACAAACAAAATTGATAGTGAGTATGTTGGCAAAAGTGCATTAATAGGTAGCGTTGAAAGTGCGGTATAATTCGCATCGATCCAATAGTAGCGCATCATGCATAGTTTTCTTGGAAGTTGCAGGCCATAACTTTGCAAAGCAATGTAGTAGATTACGTATGTCAATTCAAGTCATGTTTGATTGTTATATCCTAATTGTCGAAGGATCCAAGGTCATGTCTATGGCTTTTAAAGGGCCTAATATTTGTTCCCTTTCAAGGCATTGATATTTTAGCAGAATCCGGCATGTTTTCCAAAACCACTCCAGTGCAGAAGTTTGCAGGAGCCTACTCATCTCACAAGCCTTAGCTCAGCTAACGGCTTCCTCGGTTAGCCAATTTATCCGTCTTTTCACTTTAGTAAAACGGTTCCAGCACCCCTGGTGGATGCTTGAAATCAAGTACGCTCCCTGCCCTTGAGCCCATTTTATGCAGTTTTTTGGCATAAATTATACGCCAAAGATGTTTTCCTAGTAAGGGTAATCAATCGCCAGGCATCTATCCATGTAAAAGGACCTGGCGATGTGCCACTACTTGAAATTATGTATGGTGAGTGAAATATGCTAGTGCTTACAATACACATTTGGTGAGTAGTTCATGCAAGTTTTAACCTTGGTCGCAAATACTCAGTTTTATGCTACCATTTTCCCAAAGAGCAGTAACTGTGAGTTATCAGAGTTTATAAAACTATGCACCAGCTAGAACGCGTTGGCATGATGAAGAACCCGGAAGACATTGGCTGGGTCGCTGAGCGCTGGCAATTACATCCCCAAACCAAACTACCACTTCGTTGGCATCTAACTCGTACGGAGGCTGCTATCCTCATTCATATACACTGATTTGAATATTCGGCAGTCATTAGTTTGTAATATTACCCCAATCACGTTGTTTTATCAAAACATCCACAATAACCATGTAGAATCTTTCCATCAGCTTCAAAATCAATGCGTGATTTTCCTTTCACTTACGATTGGCTATCCATTTTTTTCAACTTTCCCTAACGTGTCATGATGGGCATGGGATGTACTACGAAATTAAATTTCTGCAGTTAGGCTATTTATTGTGATCAGTTTGGGAAGGTTGAATTTATTTTGCTTGACTTTACAATTGGCTGCCACTCTTGGGTTTTGCTTACCTCTAGGGCTAGATTAGTTTGCACTGATATGTGACTCATTGAAGTGCCACAATAACCATACAGCGAGTGTGTTAGTGCATCAATAGTGGCAGCAGGAGTAAAGGCTGCATGCAGCTGCAGAGAAGTCTAAAAGCACTTTCGTTCAGACTGCTTTGCACGAATGATCCATTCAACCAATCGTCTTCAAATATTAGCAAAATTGTCATTGAGTGCTTGAGGCACTTTTTCTTTACTCCTATTGTGCTTTAACTTACTACTACTTTGTGCAGGTTTTTACTTAGACTCCTATAATGAAGTTAAAAATTGCCATTTTTGTTAATCTCAAGCAAAAAAATGTCATCACGCTGAAACCAGGCTTTTCATCACTCATCAAGGGAGGAGTTGTAGGTATGACGTGCCAGCTTCAATGAGCCGAGCTTGTTCTATCTCACGATATTATCCTCAGAGACGATAGCAGATTGGCACAAGACGAAACGCTAGTAAGCAAAAGGAGAAAAAGTTAAGCTGATTACAAACAGGCAGAATGGGGACTGCAGACGTCAGAATGCATTCTATAGAAGTATAAAAAAGTGGCGTAAAGAGAAGAGCATCGCAAAGGTCTGATAGCGGTTATTACTTACGCAACAAGCGTAATGCTTAATTAAACTAGCGTATTACTTGGGCTGAGGAGACTCTAAATATCGGATTTGGAAGAAAGCAATTGCCTTTAAATTAAGCTACTTTCTTCAAAAATTGACCTCAAAGCATAGTTTTGTCCAGTGGCTTTTCCCAACCACGTTCAAACGCTAGGCAGTTAGCCACTCAAATGAGTTTATTGGCATACGTGGCATGCGAAAACCATTTTGCGGCCGATCAGATGAACTCGCTTAGTTAAGAAATATGGCCAGCGTAAAGAAACTGCTGAGATGCATATTTAAATTCTAGTCCAGCATCAAGGTTAAAGCGGATACCGTGCCCTTATTTAAGAAATGTGTGTTCACAGCTTGAGCGCAAAGGTTAGAAGGAAATGGCTTAAAATTCGCAAACACATTGACGAAACACAGAGAATGGTGCAAGCATGATGAGAAACAACGGTAAAGGGCTAAATTCATAGCAAAATAAGCTACAAAATGCAGCCACCTAGTTGAACGGAAGGACAAACGGTGACAAAGATTAGGCAGTAGAGGTAAAGAATCATGAAGCATGGCGTGGGGATTAAAACAAAGACGATCACTGCACCTTGACAGTTTGAAAATTATCATCATCTCAAAGACCGACTCTGAACTGTGGCACGTCACCCATTCCATCTATGCATCAGAGCTGAAGAGCAGACGCATTACTGAACTCTTCCGACGCTACCAACACTTGTAAGTGTTGACGACAAGGAACTACCTCAGAGTCATTTACTTTAGCATGATGCCTTCGTGGCTGATTGCCAAAATCAGTGTCAAATTGTGGGATACGCTTGGTTGGGACACAGACTTATACCACATATAATGGCCTAGAAGCCCTGTGACATCAAGGAAATGACGAAAGTGGGTGACTATGCGTCGATTGTGGGTAATGGAATCGAGCAAGGAAGGGGCACGCATTTTCGTCACCCTTATTATTCCTTAGACATGTCGATTTGATCTACCCCTCTAGACTAAGCGTACAGGTATTGACAAATGTGTGTTGACTACCTATGCAATCGCATAAATACATTAAATTAACCTTTGTTTTCGTAGTCAAAATCACCGACTCCCTTCCTGTTGGCTTCCCTATGGAATTGAGTCTTGTGTTCACTCCTACCCATGACATGGAAAACTAAGGTGTTTTGAAACCATACATACATTTGTGATACTCGTTTTTTCAAAGGCAAATCCTAGGGCAGGATATTTATCAGAATCCTTTCATGCAGACCATGGTTCATACCCTACCCACATATGCCTTAAATTGTTCACTTTAACCATTACTTATAAATGCGCCTTCGCCAAATCAGTCGCATAATTATAGGGTATAAAAAGGAGGGACAATTCATTAACATGCAGCATGGCTGGAAATTTCGGCAGACCTCCTTCTAGGTGACTAGGTGAGTGATCATTTACCGTCGACGTTTCATCCGGATAAATCCACGGTGCTGAAAAAGCAAAATATTGCCATTATTTAATGGAGTTGATTTCCCATTTGATGACCGTACAAACGATTTTGGAGTCAGCAGAAGAAACGATGGCTGCTCCTCTTAGAAATTACGTAAATGCTTCCAATTTCGTGATCGAAAAACAAATGTTTTATTTTCAACGTTCTGCTTATACGATTCCATAATGGCGAAACGCAACTAAAGTGCTTGCATACCGTAATAAGATACATCGAAAACACTCCCAACTGTAGGGTTAATTTAATTATTCGTAATTCGTGGTATCTAAGTGCAAGTACCTGTGTGCAGAGAGTAGAAGTAATGGTTTGACTAACAGTAGTTGGATTGCCGTTCGCGTCGAAGAGCTGCATTTACTCATAAGCACCCACGCTGTTGATGAGACGTACGGATGCCGGATGATTTGGTTTTGAATTCACTTTTTTAAGCTTACTCAGTTAGTTCGGTCAACTTACTTGCGTAATAGACTCATCTCCATCAATAGTTCCACTTTCAAACAGTCTGACTAAAATAGTCAGAAATCGCTGCGTTAGGAGCCCTAGTGAAGGGCGTTTGCGACATGAGTGACGAAACGACTGGTTTGCATCTGCATCAGACGGTGGGTGAGAAAAGTCGCGAAAAATGGACAAGTGGATTCCACTTCCTGATTGCGAGTTAACCGACGACGGACAGAAGGCTGCGCAATTTATTAACGTGTTCTGCAACTCCTTTACCATGTTTGCTGCACATAGTACTTGCAGTATGAATTGGCTTTCACAATCATATCGTTCCTTATGTCGCCAACACTGACCCACTTGTTACCCATGCCATTCACACCTATAAGATGCGATGCGCTCCGTCTTTGTGTTCCCATGCCTACCTGGCGTTTGGTACACTGCTGACGAAACCAACCATTAAAAATTCCTTGTTCAATGCGATACAAGTGCACACAGGACCGATCTGCACAATGCAACCGGCGACTACCCTTATTTCGAATAATAACCCACTGTAGTTGATTGGTTATAATGAAGTGGATTTTAACAACTCGATAGCAGTCAAACTAAGTAACTGTTTGTTTCATTGAGGTTTATACAAAAAGAGGTGATTGGTGAGAAACTGCAGGAATTATTCAAATAAATAGCAGTTAACACAAGATGAAT
This sequence comes from Taenia hydatigena, assembly GCA_036345935.2. Lineage (NCBI taxonomy): Eukaryota > Metazoa > Platyhelminthes > Cestoda > Cyclophyllidea > Taeniidae > Taenia > Taenia hydatigena. The sequence goes on from JADWOT020000974.1 coordinate 24,831, forward strand.
CGGCCCAAATACACAACTATTGGCGATTAATAAGATTCATTCCATTAGTGTTAGTGCAATACAGTACACTGACATTGTGGCTGCCGAGACATTTTAGTATTATTGGTCAGAATGGTAAAAATCACATGACGTCCCTCCACTTAATGGACAATAACATCAAACTCAATACCCATTTGGTCTTGTTTCAAACAATTTTGCCATTCTTTGACGCAGTCGGCAGCAAACGAATGCATGGCAAATCCACGTTGCACCTAAACACTTTGGCAACACTTCACAATTCAATCTTTTTCCGAGTGGCAGCAGAGAACCTGTCCTTGATGTTGATGTTGCCCCAAAGGAAAGGAAGCAATTCCAGCTAGCTAGCAAAGCTTTGGATCAGTGGGTGTCTGCGAACTGACCAGTCCTCTGCAATGAATTTGAAGCATGAGCAGACCTGCTTAAAAAATTATTAAGCATTTTGTATCCCCAAATGTTTTTGTTCTGTATGCAGTCGTGTTCGCCATGCTTTTTGGTCTCTACCCACCGGAGCAGTAATATGAGTAACTGGTCGCAAACCAGTCACGTGTTAGCACACAAAGTGTCAACCCAAATGGCTTTCTTAGAGTACTTATATCAAATCTGACCATGGGAGACGAACATGCACAAGGAATGAAAACCAGAAACAACTGAAGTAATTGCACCAAGTTTTTCTTCATAAAGCTGTTAACAAGGTCGAAGTCATCGAAGGGTCTCCCAGGTCTGTTAATGACGCATTATCAGTGTCTGTGGCTAGCGTTGTCTGCAAATGGGAAGAACTCATTCGTAGTTCTAGGAGACTAGACAACTGCATCGGAATCGGCTAGGTTAGCAGCATATCTGCATATTTTGAACAAGTCAGCCCCCTATAACATCTGCGATCCAGCCACGAGCCTTATTAATGGAGGCGCTGTACACGAAAGCACTGCAGTCTCTAGTCGGAAAAGCCTTAAGGCAATCTCGAAACGCGACAATGCAAGAAGACTGCCAGAAAATTTAAAACATAATCCACCATACGACTTGATTCGAAGAGTCCACGCGACGTCGAACAGATAATACCAAATTGTCAAGTTAAAAAGTGAGGCCGTAAATAATGCATGATATCTAAAATAACAAGTGAATGAGGAATATAAAACGATAAAAGGACAAATGATGGATGGCTGCGGGACCGCGAAATAAAAACTTATATGAAGCAGCAGAGTAGGTAGTGTTTTGAATGGATAAATATAAGAGTGACAAAAGCTTAAATAAGTAGGAAATAGAAGACGACAGTCGTTACTAGTTACTCAGCCACCCTCGCCTCCACTTCGGTGCTAATGGCCTAGGCTCGGTTAAGGCTCTGCCCATTTGGCATAAGCAGGGTGCTTTGTGAAATCAAGGGCACCATCACCTCGGTAATTGTAAAGCAGGGAAACAAGTTCACACAATTCCCTCGAAAAAAGTGAAGTAACCTTAAAAACTTTTCAAAAGATCAACTATTCGTTAAAACAATCAACATTGCAACCCACGATCCAAGCCCTCTGTATAATATGCAAGTTTGGCACATATTCCACTTATGCGATCAGAAACGACACAGCGGCTGGTTGACGCCTTTCTTATCCCGATGGTCTTCAAACTGTCTAACCCATCATAGTCCTCTGACGATCGTCGACACCAAGATCTAGTGCTAATCACTTGCAGCTTGAACAAATATAATCAGACGAATAGGAGGAATAGGAGGCAGTACACTATTTAAGTACATCATGACACCTGCTCATGGGCAAACATTGAAGTAGCACTCCACTTCGACAGATTTACTGGTCTTGCTGTTCTCAAGAAGTCTCTCCTAAACATACTCTACTTGCGTAGAATTCTTTTAAGCGGTTGGATCAAAGACATCGGCAGCGTTTGGTCTTCGAAAGCAAATGATTCATAGTGAACGACTGCTTCTGCAGTCCTTCACAAGCACGAACGAAGCATAGTCTTTTGAGCCTAAAGTGGAGCACTCTCCAGACCTGTGAGTTTATGGGAAAGCATTGGTGAAATTCTTGATTGCCTAGCAATCATAATAGCGCAAGCCGTTTCACGTCATAAGCTTTCTCGTAATCAGTCACTCGGTCAGCGAATCACTCTACACTCAGTTAAAATTAACGTTAGCTTTTAGTTAATTGCCGAAATCTTATTCGCCGTCTGTGTGTCGCTTTCTTACTTCGCTCTACAAAGCAGCAAGCCTTCCACTCTTGTTCACCAGGACTCATTCCACAACCTCTTCCTTTGTTCGTTTGCTGCTCTGCATGCCACCCACTGACAAACAGGCAAGTAGAGATGTTTCTGAGGTGAATTCGTAGAATCGACAAAGAATTAGTGCTTACAAGTCAAACGTCCCTCTCCAACTTAAATGTAATCAGCAAGGCATGCCTAAGGACAAACAAGTGGCCAAATGCGTACGGTGAAGGCATACTAGCAGAAAAGGAAAGAGGAAATCGTGCACACTTTGTCTACCAGAAGTGCTATAATCGCTGCACTAGCGTCACTTGCGATTATGCGTGCGCCATGGAAGCTGTCTTGCATTAAAGATTCAGCATCTTCATTACCTTCTCTATGGCATCATCATTCTGACCCGATCGTGGTTGAAAGTTCGATAACTCATATTTTAGTCGTTTACACCTTTTATGCTTCACCTTAATCGCCTTAATCTTTCTGACTCTTTCCTTTGCGGTTTTGCTGCTCCATACATTCCGTGTGTGCGGCGCCGCATTGGATTACACCACAATTCATCTTTGCATGGGCGCAGATGATCAACGATTTCACTCACACCTCTTGCTTGGATATTTTCCATCTCATGAAGAACAGGCTTCCGAAGTGCAGTTATTTTATAATTTTACACACATAAGGTCATGAAGCGCGTCATCAACTGTATCATGTGTAACTAATTCCCTAAGCTGTCTCATGATTATGAGTCGTGTATGGGGACTTACTAAGCTCCCAACCAAATAAACGAGCGTATGTATGGGTGGCTGCGTAAGAAATGCGTTGATGGTAATAGTGGCCGGCTTGGAATCGCGGCCTGTGTCATGATGGAAGACGCATTGATGAGAAAGGTAGCGTTGCAAGAGCAGTCACATTAGACAAAACTTCACACCCCATCGTCTCAACTGCATTACCTCTTTCAGGAAATACTTACCACTGAGAAGTACTGAGTGGTATAAGTGAAATAATTGAAATGGTGGATCCATTAGGGATTGGTTTTATTATAATGTGCATTGGCAAAAGCCCAAATAGGCTTGCAAATATCTGAAACCAATTTTGAGGGTGGATCATGCATCTCTTGAATCATCATACGCAACCCATGTCTTAGTTCATGCAAATGCTTTGATTGCAGTTCCATGTTCCACCATTCATTATCTTTTTTCGTAAGCTGTGGGGAGGACTACCAGCTTATTGGTTTATGACGATAAACCAATTTCCTCGTCGCGTTGTAGCTGTCAGGACTGAAGGGTACTAATCGTTTAGAAATATCGTCTCATACTTCTTTTTTACGTAGATTGTAGTAAAAAAGTGAATGAGGCATAAAAAGCAAGTTGGTTGAACTTCCTCCTTGAGTGTTTTTGCAAGCACTGGGGGCATGTTTGGGAACTCTCTTACTTTTGAGGTGAGGAGTGTCACAAGCATGCTGTAAGTGCCTTTCTTTCCCCCGCGTTGAATTTACGCTTATTATTTGTGACGATATTTATGGTAGGCAAATAAGGCTATGACACCTTGCGTCCGATTTATTATCTGAGCTAATTTAGCCTGCGTGACTGGGCATAAAAATAACCACTTTTAAATAACTGTTGAACATCGCTTATCAACTGTTGGATTGCCTCTAGTTTCCAACCAAAATAGGAATACAATCTCTCTAGTCTCATTCATCATGATGGGAGAAATTTCGTTTAACTTAGCTGCAAGAACCATGGGGTTAGCTATTCAAAAACTGTTATTTGAAGGTGTTTTGAACGTCATATTTGTCATCATTAGATTGCTGTTGCGCGATCATTAAGTGAATTTGTCAGGCGAAATCAATGCAAGTAGGAGGTAACACGCGATGTCATTTTCGACGTAGTAGTTATTCATCGTCAAATAAAGCCAGAATCTTAGCGGTTCCGCATTTTATAGTCATCGTAGACAATCTTAAAGCTTTTCTCTACTTTTCTTCCTTCGCCTTATTCTACCTTACCTAGCAATCCTTTGCCACTGACTCATATATAAACAATTTTGATAAAAATGCGGCGCACAAATAAGCAAGTGCAGTTTATTGATGCTCTACATTAAATTCCTCATGGACGTATCTTATTAATCTACTCCGCCGATTGGGAGAAGGCGCACATTTTGACTTCAGTGGTCGCTCTAAGGTGTCCCTGACAGAGTTTGTTGAGGCGTGCTAATTGCATTCGCCAGCATAATGGTTCCTGCCAGAATTGTTGTCGCGAAGATTTGTTGTTGAATATATTATAAATATCTTCTACATCATGCAGGACAGATGCTTCACAATTTGTCTTGGAGCATCTGGGACATGGGGCTGTGAGACGTATAGTAGATCTTTGCGCCATCTCCATTCATATGGGCGAAAATAAAGCAAACACACAATGGTACACCCCTTGAGGTCAGCTTGAAGATCTTTTTGACCGCCAGCATCAAAAAGACCTCCAATAGTTACTACCGCAAATGAGTTCTCAGGAGTCGGAGAAAGTGGAGTGTTAATCATACAGCTTGTGTTATTTCTAGTATACACTTGGCATTTATATGGTTTCTTGCACTTTTTGTCTCAAGAATTTATAGGAGTTTTGGCGCTATTGATGAGCCGGAGATTAGGGCTGCCTCTTGGTCGTCCTCCACAACTTTGTTTCGTGCGGTTGGTAACCTAAACACACTATCTGGACTCACTTATTGCGGCCATTTGAGGTGCCTCAATGATGCTACCACTTGACATCGCTTCTCATTTGTGTGCTATCTAAACTTTCCCCTAGAATAATATGTAAATTACTGTTTTGAAATAGGTAATACTAAAAAAAGCAGTGACTCTGAGGATAGTAGTGGATATTAAGGTCAGGGCGTGGTCGACGGTGTCGTCGTAGGACAAACAGTTGCAACTCTGTTGATATAGTGCATATTGGGACCTTGTAAATTTCATTCGCAGGTGCATGGACAACTGCGACAGGCATTTCAAAGTAAGGTATGGGGAAGAAAAGAAAAAAGGAGCGCCGAAAAGGATTAGAAGAATAGAACCAAAAGAGAGGTCAAGCATATTAGCTAAAGTACCATGCGGTTGGATTCGTAGGCATGCACACATACTAGAATGTATAAATGCATGCAGAAGTAAAATAAAGGAAAAACTAAGATTATGAATGGATGGAAGGGAGATTGTAAGAAGTAGCTACGAGAGTATGGAAAAGGACATACAATTGGGATCCGATGAAGAAGTGACCGGATAAAATCCAGTCGTTATTTGGGCATGGCCGTGCAATCAATGCAACGACGGACGAATTTCTTAGTAGCTGCAATAAAATAACCAGTTTACTAGCCACTCTGTGCTGTCATGTCTGCCGAAAGCAGTGTAGTCGTTCAATTAGTGTCACTTGCAACTATACTATGATGGATATCCACTGAGATGCGAAAATTAGTCTGCAGTAGGACTCCAAATCTCCAAACACACATTGCAGGATGTCGATAAATATAACATCAGCGATCATAGATGCGCGAACATAGACTAACCCAAAAGAATACGAAAGTGCCTCGAAGATTCATATCTAAGCAGTTAACCTGCTAAGTTAATTGATGATGAAAATAGGAATCTAATGCGAAAGAAAATAGAGTCAGAAGAGGCACGTTTTGCACTTAATTGACATGGATCCACAATGTCTTCAATTTGCATACATTGAAGCATTCCGATTTTGCCACTCACTTGGCAACGCTTCGTGCGAGCGACAATGCAATTGCACGTGCTCTCGTTTGTTGACATAAAATGGGTGCTGTTGAATTCGTTTTGGAGAATTGACATCACACGTGCATTCTTAGTGGAAGCTCACTACATCGTGCATCGCATTTGAATACCCTGACAAGACCACGGCTGTGGCATGCGGTTGTGATTCGAAATGGCTGCTCGGCGATAGCTTGCTATTTTGTGCAAAAGGAAGTACTCAAAGCCTTGAATATCTACATGAGCAACATTGCTGCCATTAATGCGCCTTTTAGCTTACCGTTGAAAATTAACTGCACTTCATAGTGCATCAACAGAAAGTTGTTATTATTTGTGCCCCTAAATAGGGAAATCAGTAAGCCCATTACAAACCTCCTGATGAACACAGGAATATTTGACATCAAAATAGGTTCTAACCTCAGATTATTTCAACATTTCTTTGGCAGGTTCCGCTCGCCTGTTAGATGGCTACTCCACAGTAAACTGTGCAAGTTCCTCTACCAGATTTCTGTCCCTTTGCCTTTGCCAACAGAAGACATCCCTGAGATATAAATGTACAAACCACGTGTTGTCAGGCCTTCGCAGTGGTGTCTCGACCTTGTCATAGTTCAAGGATGACATTTTGATTCGCACTTCACAGTCTGCTGTCCTTGTTTATCAAAATTGGCATGGACTTTAAAAGCATTGAGCATTTGGTTAAAATTATCAACAAAGGAGTAGCAATGTGTGCGACAGGTAAAAAAGGAAACGAAAAACCGAAAAAACTCCTCCCGTGGACAATTTTGTGTCATTCATCTACAGCAGACTGCGATTTTCGCTCCTTGTGTGGGCGATTTTGTGTTATTGATCGATTCGATACTGCGATTTTTGCCTTTCGTGTAGGCAATTTTGCTCTTCTAATCCGCACCAGATTGCCATTTCGCTCATTTTGTAGGCAAATTAGTGGTATTAATCTGCAAGACACTGAGATTTTCGCTCCTTCTGTGGGCGATTTTGTGCTATTGATCTACACGAGACTGCGATTTTTGCTCCTTATGTGCGCAATTTTGTGACATTGATCGACTTAAATACTGCGATTTTCGCTCCACTTATGGGTAAATTTGTGTTAATGATCGAATCGGTACTGCGATTTTCGATCATTCTGTTTCAATTTCGTGTCATTCATCTGCAGGTGACCGCGATTTTCGATCCTTGTGCGGGCAATTTTGTGTCATTTATCTACAGGAGACTGCGATTTTTGTTCCACCTTTGGGCAACTTTGTGTCATGGATCTACAGGAGACTGCTAATTTTCCTCCTCTTGTCAGCAATTTTATGCTATTGTTCCACACGAGACTGCTCTTTTCGCTCTTAATTTGGACAAATTGGTGTTATTAATCTTCACAAGACTAGGGTATTCGCTCTCCCCGTGGGTAACTTTGTGCTATTATTCTACGCTAGACTGCCCTTTTCGCTCTTCCTTGGGACAAATTGGTATTGCTGATTTACAGGAGACTGCGATTTTCGCTCTCCCTGTGGGCAACTTTTTGCTATTTATCTACACGAGACTGCTATTTTCGCTCTTCATGTGGACAAATTTGTGTTAGTGATCTACACGATACTGGGATTTTCCTTTTTCCTGTAGGTACTTTTGTGCTATTTATCTACACAAGACCGATTATTGCTCCATGTTTGGGCATTTTTTGTATTGATCTCCATGAGACTGCCTCTTTTGGTCTTGTTTTGTTAATTTTTTATTTTTGATCTTTAGGTTAATGATTTTCGTACCTTCTGTAGTTAATATTTTTGTATTTATCTACACGGTATTTTGATTTTTGCTCCTTCTCTAAGCTTTTTTTGATCTAGAGGAGACGTCCATCTTCGCTTTATCTGTTTGTATTTTGTTGGATCATTCTACTCAAGATTACAATGTTAGCTCTCTCCTTAGGCAATTTCGTGCTATTGATTTACGCGAGACTGCGATTTTAATCCTTCTGCAGCAATTTTTTGTGTTGTTATATACAGGGCTGCTGTTTTTTGCTCCTTCTCTAGGCAATTTCGTACTTATCTTCGCAATCTTGCAAATTTTGCTCCTTCCTTAGGCAATTTTGTTGTATTTATCCACCGGCCACTTCGATATTTACTTCTTCCAGGCTTTTGTTTAGTTCTGATCTTTTAGAAATTTCGAACTTTGTTCTCACTGCTGGCTCCTTTTCGTATTTATCTGGTCAAGGATGTGAAATCCGCTCTCATTTTT
>JADWOT020000974.1:33551-49000 GCA_036345935.2 Taenia hydatigena
AACAAACAGGAATAAAGTAGGCAAGAAATCGCAATGGAGGTGGCATTTGTGTGTCAAAAGGATGGAAATGCATCTTAGTGCAAATTGTTGAAATTCACGTAAGTGACTTGTTGACTGGCTGATGGGAGGGTACGGTCTGTACACTGATGCTTAAGTGGCATAGAGTGTGGGCACAGTCTACCGCGTCGTGATGACGTGAGACGCATCTCTAGGCCTGCCTGCAAGGACACTTGGGAGTGTGCTCAAAGCCTTCCTGGTGAACGCCATGCGCTACGCCATCACGCACGCTGAGGACGCGTCACTTAAGGTCGTCATTTTTGTGGTTGTGGTCTATGCTCTCAAGCGCCAGGGTGTTAGTCTTTATGAGTTTGGTGGCTGGATTGCGGTGAACCCGGTAGGCGGACAGTTAGAGACGTTACGCCATTCGTGTGAATGCTCTAACGGCCCTATTGAGGGCCTCTTTCAACACTACACTGCAGATTGCATTAATCTCCATCTGTTCTATTCACAAGGAGACGAGGCGGTTTAGGCACACCATGCAGGGTAATTGAGGGAGAGTTAGGAGCAGAGTAGCAGCGCTTGGTTGTGCGTGTCAATAACGCGTGAGTGGATGAGTAGTTTGGCTGGTGTTCGACATTCGTTAGCCAACTATTTATGCATCCTCGCTACTGTTATTCGCCCTTCCTCCCTCTAGGTCGCGAAATGATGATGCTGTTGAAAGGGGCATGGGAAATTCATAAGCATTAGGTGATCAGAAAGCAAGAGATCAGCTCGGAAGGAGGGAAAGAGTTAGGAAGGAAAACTAGGAATAAAGATTATTCTTTAACTAGACGTAATGGAAGAAGTCTCCAGAAGACATTGGTAGTGATTTGTGCTTTTTACTCAATTAAGGTAAGTATTTGACAGTAATGTTTGCTCGACGAAGAATTTATCGCACTATGGCCTGATCTATTGTGTTAGATCAGAGGATAGCTGGCCATTGTAGCGATTCCACACATGTTTCCTTTGTCTCTGGCCATCCAAATGTAGCCGTCTTGTCCCCATTGCTCACCCCAACTATTCTTCACGATCCAATATTTCTGTCGCCTCTTGTCAGCATCGTAACCAACCACCAGAACGCCGTGATCTAGTTCATCCTTTGAGCAAGTGGGGTCTTGGAAGATGCCGTCTCTGTAAACGAAAGGAAATATTAAGTAGACTATATCTGTTAACCAAATACACAACTTGGAGAGTTTGCCTCACTTGTAGAACATGAAACCTGGAGAGCTAGCGTCAATGCCGACAGAAACAGGTCCCACTTTGGCGACACTGATTTCTAATTGCTGCTCGCTCTTCTCCGGCACTTTGACGAACTTCGCCACCTTAGCAATTACCTTGGAGCGATTAAACTTGCAACTTCCATCCTGTCACAACGTAAGAGAAAGCAAATTTATGTTGGGAGAGGTAGAGATTAATGGGAGGTGAATAGTCTAGTGTTTTTACTGTCCAATGCAGATAACACGGCGCGCATGTCTGGCTTGTACGCAAGCAATCGGTAGGTAGCTAGACCACTAATTGGAATCTGTGGAGAGATTGAGCCTAACTTTTGCCTAGCAGCACATTTGTCAGATGTGATGTTTGTAGTCAAATTTATTGGGGAGGCATTTGGGGTTGGCACGCAAACCAAGCATCCAATCCAGTCTAAAGCACTAAAGCACAGATGCTTCCAGCTGTCGAGCAGGCAGGTTGTACTATCCACTAGAATAGATCCCAAGTTGCTAAAATCGAACTTTGGCATAATGCACGAATTGCGGTGGGAACCATGGAATATTTTGTTATTCCACCAGCCAATCTTCCAGTTCCTTGGTTCTTGTGAATGAAAGAGTGTGGTTAATTAATTTAACGAAAAGGCAAAAGGGACAACTAATGCCACTTATTGCTTGGAAGTACAGTAGAGGCTTTGAATCAACTAAAAGTTTAGTGGCCTCCTCCAAAAGTATGCACTTAAAAGTGCTGTGACAAGTTGATTGGTACATTTGGTAGCCACACCGCGGTCATCCTCTCCAACCAACACGATGTTATCAGACTTTTTCTCGTCTCTCTGCTATTACTATAAAGCTTGTAGGTTGATAGGCGTCCGGATTACCTTGCTATTGCCTGCACGTCACACATATGAGACACATAATCATTGTAGGTGTGGGAGAGTCCCTGGATACTCAAGCGGAATGGTGGAGCTCAAGGCAATGATAAAGGCGTGTGGGATATTATTGATGTGCGCAAGTCAACAGTTCTACTTTAATAATCTCTGATAGTGGTTTGGCTATCACGGTGTTGGATCATTCCGTTCCATCTTTTAAGTATTACAGCATACAGTAGCCAATTTTGCGTACCTTTGCAGTGTATGGATAATCCCTTTCACTCTCTGCTCCATTGCGCATCCAGTATTGAAAGGCGTAGTCCATGAAGCCGCCGTTGCAACCCTCGTTGCCCTCGCTTCCACTACAGTCTACCAACTGCTGCTCAGACATGCTAATTAGCTTCCTATTCTTCTTCTTGTACTGACCTTCCAGTGCACCAGTGGCAGAGAAGGCCCAACACGAACCACACGGTCCCTACAAGCGTCAATGTTGAGGTGAAGGTGAGTAAGTGGATGCGATGCATGTGAACAAGCATACCTGATCCTTAATGGGTGTCACAAGCCCCTTCTTACGCCAGTCAATGTAATTTGGAACTCGAAGTCGGATGGGGTGCTCCACATACTGTGTGCCCATGTTCTGCCAGAAGTCTTCCATGGAGGCCTGGTTGAGTGTGAGGTACTTCTCCGCGAACTCCTTCAACGTCAAGTCGGCGAAGGCGTTGAGTGCGGTAGAATATGTCTCCAGTCCTTGGTAGTAGCGCTGGTTGTGCCATCGGATGAACATGTAATTGCTGATAAAGATTCGCATTCGCAGGTGCTCCTCGCGTAGAGTAGGGTAGATCTTGTTGTTGGCCATTTTCCATCCATTCCAAATGCTTTGGAGGAAGGGTCGGCTTGCGAATGTGGAGGTGAAGAGAAGGATAGCGACGCAGAAGCTAGTACGTCTAGCTAGCATTGTGGAATGGTGACAAGTGTACATAGAGCAAGATGTCCACTACTTAAATACGCTCGAGTGTGCGCATATAACGTAGAGACAAATGAATTGTGCAAGAGGCTCCAGTTTGACATGTTGTATATAGATAGAATGCGCGCGATGTGAGGGGCAGTGCTGAGGTCGCATGAGTAAGAGCAATTTACAGTAGTTTTAGTGTGACGAAGGACGTTGCATCCAACACTTATAAACAATGTGGTTATGCAGACGGTGATTAAGGCTCCAGTGGCTGTCATTGTCATCCCACTCGTCTACATGTTGGTATTGTCAAATGAGCTGCATCTTCCTTGTTGTCACCTAAATTCAGGTGCGCAGTAAATGTACGTTAAATAGGGAGGTGAAGGATTAGGTGCATGCACGTGATACGCAGGCATATATAAAGGGATTCGGATGTCATAAATGCGTAGCGATCAGCAAACGGCTTCGAAACCAGCATCGCCTCAACAAAGTAGTCGTTACTCGACCAAAAATTGTAACACTTGGAACCAAAGAGATTAAAATATATATCGGAGGCTTTGATTTTCTTTTTGAAGGAGAATGCAGGGATTAGTGGGGTAACTTTGTGTTAGCTAGAGTTTATGAGTCTTCGAGCACTTTGATTGGCTATTAAATGTACCAATCTTCCTGCCACAGCACTTTCAACTGCATTGCTTCTCCTTCAAGCAATGGGTAGCTACAAGGAAACGCCTCCTAATTATTAGGACGTTCTTCAGCTTTTACCATTGCTGAGGAAATAGCAAGTTATTTATTGAAATGTCACCCACTAATACGCACCTCAAGTCGCGCATTATCCCACTTTTCTGTTTAAGCAAAGCTGCATCCCTAGTCTTGGATAGCACAACCTATTCGTCTGGTAGTTGAAGGCATTGGTAATGAGTAGGACGTCACTGTTGGGCTTTGGGCTACCATTTATGTTTGGTTGGCTTGACACACCCTAATGACTCGACGATGATTGTGACTGTAAACACAAGTAAAGCCAACTGCACTGCATTGTTTATCAGTGGTCTGACTTCCACATCCACCCTAACCGAGAAAGTAGGGCCATGTTTACTGATTTACCGAACATCCTCTATCTCGCAATGGATAACATGCATTATGCTGGAGTTTGGAGGAATCAAAATTAGATCAATTCTAGTGGGTGACAAAAACGGTTTGCTTAGCAGCTAAATTGTATTAGTGATTGCTTAAACATTGTGGATGCTATTTTGACTGAACTTGGTGTATGGTGCGTATGACAAACCCAAATGGTTTGACGATTTTATTTAGAGGTAAGCATCACACGCAACGAATGTGCTGTTAAATACAATCCAAGTCCACTGCATTGCATTGTTTACGAACTCATAATCTTACCACAGATTTTTGTTAGTTGTCTGACATCCTCTTGCTTGCGTAGAAGCCAGCCATGCATGCTGCGTGATTTGCACTGGACAAGCTTAATTCACTAGTAGCCCTCTTCCATCCGCCTCGCATTATCCAACCTCTCAAAACAACGCTGCCCTCTGTTATGTTGCGATAGGGTGGAAGTCGCATATCCAACCGATCCAAGGTGATTAATAAGGTGTCAAAGTTCGCCAAGGCGCTGAAGAAGAGGGAAAATCAATTAGAGTGTGCATGAGATCGCGTTGCAAGTTACTGCGCAAAACGCGCAGCCGCAGGTGCAATAGACGGAATGCGGCACTATTTACCACTCATAGGCAGTGGATGCAATCATGAAGCCAAAGTGACTTTGATGCTGATGTTGACAAGGCGCTATCTTTCAGTGTTAGGCAGCCAGTAGAGGTGCGTGTTGTTGTATGGGTAGGTTGTGGTGTCAAGTAGGATGGGGGAGGGTTAGCCGGCGGTACGAGGCGATTTGGAGTAGGAGGAGCGGAAGGCGATACGACGCACAGAGGAGCGCTTAAGTGGATGAAGAGTTGGGTGTGTTTGCGCGTGTGTGCGAGAGGGGCAATCGATGAAGTGAGGCAAGAAGAGGAGAGAGGGTAGAGAGTGATGGGAGGTGGTAGCTAGTAAAGGACATGTGATAGTGGTGGATAAACAATAACCGCTCAGCACTCTTTAGACCCACCGTCTGGCACGGCTGCGGCGGCAACGATAGAGCGAGCCATCACGAAACGGCGCCATGCGTGTCAGCAACGCAATTAACCAGCAGAACAGCCAAGTCAGTGAGGCAGCCACAGCACGACAACCACGTGAGTGACTTCCATTACTGCCGCCGCTACGCCCGTCGCTTCACGCTTCGACGGCTCAAAGCCACACCACGCTGACAGATGGACAGCACGCACAACCATCACAGGTGGACGCTGAGGAGCAGACTAAACTGGCGTTCTGGAGAGGCGCGGAGGTGCGCAATGGAAGATACCCAGAAGTACAATGGCGGGGACAGGGACGGAGGGAGCCTTTCATTCTTTACTATCACAAACCCCGCCTTGACCTCTTCTTCTGCATGTCTTATTGCGCCTCTTTCTCTTTAATCCATCTCCAACTGCCTCGCACAACACCTCCTTTACCTATGCACACACTTTCCTTACTTTTTGCACCTCAGTAATATGTGTCGACATATCCTCAATCTGCACACTGCCACCGCAATCAATTTTGTCAGACTGCGGTAAGCCCTTTAAAACTCCTCTGTGGTCTCAGCAGCTCCCGTTGCTCATATAGGATGCCTTGTGTTTTATTCCTCTGTGCTATGGCGCGCTTTGACTGCATTTGTAAGGAACAGGTGCAGCTCGGCTTATGAAGTTTCCAATTGATTTTTATGTTACCTGGAACTCAAACCTATTCCTTTTTGCAGTTGTTTGATTCCCCGCCCTACAAAAGTTTCGCCTGCTTTATCGTATCATTACACAACGTTTGACTGCAAGCATTCCCGAGTGAATGACATGCACTTATATACTACTGCTTTTAGTCCTGAATTTTAGATCTAAGCATTATGCTGTTTTGTTATTCTAGCTGCCAAAGCTGAAGATGGCTGTTGCCTCACTCTTCATGGTATTCGCACGAGAACTGCAATGTTGATGGGTGGTGATAGAAATGTGGTCTTTCTCCAACACGGCTTTTTCGACTCCATGAACACTTGGAGTCCCTGCCGACGTGGACTTTGATGTGTGATTGGAGAATAGTGGAGGAGGCACCTACTCTTAAAAGCATGCATGCTTAAATTTAAGAGGCAATAAATTCTGAGCTTTTTCCTGGGACGAAATGGCCATGTGCGACCTTCTCGCATCCATCGATTTCATCTTTAACGAAACGAAGGTGGGCAAACTATTCTACGTTGGGCAATGAGCCATTTATTGCACTCATGCGGTTGAACACTGACGTGAGACCTCGTGGTTGTGTACCTGCGCTTGCAGCGCTCGTTCCACTCGTATATCTGGAGCATGTGCTGAGCCCCATTCACTACATCCCTCCACATAGCCCAATGGCTATTCAGTGGAATTGCGGACTTTTCTTGTCCTCTGACTGGTTGATGCGTTTCTTCGCTCCCTTTACATGCCCTGATCGTCCCCTTCCTGGTTCTGTTCGCGGGATATGACACACACAACATGAATTTGGTGATAGTGCACTTGCGCTGATACTAAAGTTACTTGAAGTAAAATTAAAGCAATCTCTTGCTAAAAAGCATGTACAAAATGGTTGGGCTCATTTTTTCAGTTTTTTTTAGACTCAACTGCCAGTTTATGTTGCAAACTCGCCAGCGGGAACTGTTTCAATATATGGTCCCCTGCTGCCAAGTTATAAACCCAGACTGCTTTCGGATCACTATAACTTCTGCGTTATGTAATTTTCCTTTCGTAAAAAAAGTTCTTTTGGCTTTCACTTATGCTTACACAAACAACTAATTCTTACTGCCTTCGTTGTGTACATTCTATCGGTCTACTGCTTGATCACAAGATGCTAAAATGGCTTCAGAATCTTCTCAAAATTTAATAAGCTATCACTTGATCAGAGAAATCTGAGATGGTTTCTGATTTAGCACATTTGATGGCACCACGCAGGCAATGTGGCAAGGCCACTTCCAAGGCTTCGATTTCGGAGCAGCAGGGAACATGGTGAAGTTCAATCCGACGACACCACCACCCTGTGGGCTGGGTTTGGTAGGGGTGCCGGTGACCGTTTACTAAGGTGAGTAGGATTGGGTAGTGCCATTACGAGACATTATCCGCATCCTAGTCGAGCTTACTCGGGACGCGGGAGCCCAGATACTTGATTTCTACCTGTCGGACTACAGCCATCTGGGCTTCGTCTAGGGCCTAGAAGCTGCTTCCCGCATCTACGATATCATTAACTTCTTACGATGGTATCAGTAGGCCCTCCTCTTCTCCGACTTTAGTGATCTTAATATAACCCACTAAAGTGGACTTAATTTCCTCCATGAGCGGTCCGATAGTACTTAAGAGATGTCCTTTGGAAGTAACTGCGTGCGATTTGAGTAATGTTGCGAAATAAGCACGCATGCCCGTAATTAAAAACGAGTTCAACCGACAGCACTATTTTGCTAGATTTATGTGAAACTATTCTGAGGGGAGGGACAAACACTTCTGCTATGGTGTGATATTAAAAGCATGAATGAAGTTTGTATGCAATGCCGCGCCGCAAATCTTAGCTTCAGTGAAGTGTTATCGCTGCATTATTTGCCATTGGGGCGTATGCTTTTAATCAAATTACGGAATCGCCTTAGCTATCATTAAGACTAACAAAGAATTCAAGGACCGACCTACACAGGCAATGTGAGAAGTGATAAGAGTGGCTAAGTGAATTAAGTGGGTGTCATTGAGACACGGAATGTGACTGAGTTGAGTTGCTCAAAAGCTGAGTTTTATAGTGTGGTAGAAGTGAGACTTAAACGTAGAGAACCGTTGGGATCATTTTCTCCTGCATTTGAATTTTCAGCCACTAAATTCCTTCTATCCCTTCGGTCATTACCTTAACTGCTCGGGCCACACTTTCAATCGCAATGACATCGTAATGATGTCGCTATCACTTCGGCCTGTCAAATTCGTGCACACATTTGTGTTTAGCCATTTGAACTGGCGCATCTTTGAACCCATCACGAAGAGGAGGATGTCCCTTGCAAAGTTGTACGAATGTAACACGATTGTCAAATGAATAGCAGTGATCATGCGGAAGATTTGAAGTCCACTTTGTTCTCATCTAGCGATCGGATGCGTGACTAATATGGGATGCTGACAATGGAGATATCCACTAAGAGGTGAAAGTTGGTTTGCAGAAGAACTTCGAAACGCCAAACACGGTGTAGGCAGTCGACACCTGTAAACAACTGCAGCCATCAATGCGGGTGTGATTGTTAGCCCAAAAAAGGTGAAACAAAATACAGGTAAATATCCTAGTGCTTAAACTACCAAGCAGATGGAAAATAAAAATTAGATGAAAATGCGGAATGATCAAAAGCGAAAGGCAAATTTAAAATTACATTGGTGGAAACCCCATAGCAGGTGCCATCTTCGTTATCGCTTAATGGCATAAGCAACCCACGCAATGAGCACAACAGCTTTTGGATCAGCTCTGTTTGGCGCTTCCGCTGAAGTATTGTCCCATTTCAAGTCTTCTCAAGAATTATAATAAATTATGTTATTGTGCAAATGATTCCTTGCTGAAGTCAGGAATAAACGGAAGCGTACAAATATGACTTAAGGACTATGCTCCCAAGACAAATGGCAGCCAACCGATTCTAAATAGTTCAAATAGCCTATAGAATGGATGATTACACAGGAGTTAAGGGTGCTGCGCATTAAATGTAAAGCATTATCAAAGTAGGTTAGCTTCACAAATTGATGATGTGGTTTATGATGCTCTACATTTTCTATCAATCAATGGCTGCTCAGTCGCGTTGCACATTACACCATGGATTGCATTTTCACAGATCCGTAATCACCTCAGACTCCAGAAACAGGCAGAGTTTTTGGCAGCTTCGTCCCTTATTTACTTTCCTGCAGGCTTGGTGCTGTACTTTGCCCTTATTGCTTGTGCATATTCAAGCATCAATGCTGTCTTAAGCACCACGTCGAAGAGGAGCATTTGGGGGTGAAGATGTGGTTAGTTGCATTAATTGCAATTAAGCATCAACTAGAAAAGCGTTATGGCACTGATGAAATTCTCTTCTTCTCGTTTCTTTAGCTGCTTGCTAAGTAGTTAATCCGCATTATGTTGCCATCAGTAAATTGTTTCGTCCTAAGAAGACGTTCAAAGTGTCTGAAGGGACAGAAAAATACGTATTTTAAATTATGTCAACCTTCAGCACATGGAGAAACTGAAGCTCTTAGTGATTTGTGGAGAGTGACTAAGACAGTAAAAAAGAAAACGAGGCAATGGAACATGCAGCTGATCAGGGTGGCTTTTAATATGAGAAAATTAAGCGCCAGCGATGGTCTTACGTAGGCATCTGTGGTCATGGCGTTGGTACACACGCCAGCGAAGGAAGTAGAATGCTCGGGATCGCTGATTCACTATGATACACCTCAATCATCCACAACTTACTTCATTCGTTCTTGCCGCTCTTTATTCTTTTACACTCCTCTCAACACATTTGTGCTAATTCGTGTAGTCAGTTCCTATCCCATCATATCACATCCTTTTCCACCATATTCGGTCGCAGATCATTGAGTGCATATGCCACTGCATTGAATAGGTTAGTGCTAAGCGAAGAGGCAGTGATGCTGCTGGTGGAAGTGAATGCGCTGTTCATGGTACAACTGGCGACCGCATCGGGAAATAAATGAGTGCAAGCGCGTTGCAGTGACTTCGCAGAATGCAGCTGTTTATTTTGCAATCGCAAATGCATCATCAATTGCACGAAGCATTGCAAAGTGGGTTAGAGAATTAGGCACACATCGATGTATGCAAATGGAAAACATTGCGGATGCACGCCAAGCTAATATTAAAGGTGCCTCTTCTGACCTCCTTTTCTTCTGCGCGCTCTTTGTATTTTTCATCTGCTTGGTGCATCAAATGCTTGGATGTGTATCTTTTGAACGTTGCGGCCTGAATTTTGCTCAGTCACTTCTCTATTGGATTCCCTTCGCATATCCTTTTCCTAATTCCCGTACCTGCTTCCCACAATCTTCCTTGCCTTTATTTACAGCTTCGTGCCATTCGTTACTCGCTCATCCATCCTAGTATTTGTGCATGCCTTCAAATCCAAACATCTTGAATTTTAGTTAATATCTTTTAACTTCCTCTAATTCCCACTTCTCCTCATCACTTTATGCTTTCTCGCTTTTTCTCTCCATACTTTACTACTTGATGCAGTTGTCCATGCACCTGCAAATGTAATCAACGAGGCCGTGTTTTGTATTGCATCAATGAAGTTGCACTTATTAGTATCTGGTTGAAATCGTCGACCCCATCCTGATCCCAATATCACTCCTTCTTTCTTCAGCGTTACTTATTCTAGAACAGTAGTATACATCCCATTCTAAGCAACAGTTTTGATTACACACAAATGAGAACGGAAGTCACGAAGTAGCGAGTCCAGATGATGCGTTTAGATTACTTACCACACAAAGCAAGGTCGTGAAACACGGCCAAGAGGCAGTCCTAGTCTTCAACCCATCAATAGCACCCAAACTCCTAAAAAATCTCCATGTGCCAAAAATTGCAAGAAATGTACAAATGCTAAGTGAATACCCGAATTAACACATCTGCCCTACATCATGCCGAAGATATTTATAGCATCCTCAACAGCCATTCTGGATAGAGGTGAATAAGTTCTCAAGCCAAACGGACAAATCTTCGCAACACCCATTTTGTCAGGAACCAGAATCTCGGAGGGCGCAGTTAATGCGTTTGAATGAACTCCGCCAGGCATACACTAGAGGAACCACTGAAGTCCAAACGTGCGCCTCCCTCCGATAAGATTTCTTTCTGTGGAACCTAAGGCAGTGCTGACCACCAATGCGGCGACTTTGAGTGTCACATCAATGAAGTGCATTTCCTTATGTAAGCACCGCAAATTTTCCCCAAAATTATCTCTTTCGTGATTAAGTAGCAGAGGATTGCCAAGTAAGGCAGGATAAGGTGGAGGAAGGAAAGTGGAAAGAAACTTCACAAGCTTTTACTTTGATTAGCAAATGCGGAACTGATGAGATGACTGTTTTCGTTTGTCGATGAACAGCTACCACGTCGAAAATAATGTCACACTTTATCTTCAACTTACATTCACTTTGCCTAAAATAGTCACTCAAAGATCTGGATTCATGCAATCTGTTATTATAGGAGGAGGATGTTTGGATTCTATGGAAGTCATGACATCTTGTGAAGAGATGTCGGAAGAAAATATGTGCACACCTATTCCAATTAGACGTTTTTGAAATTTTCTTTCCTTAACCAGTGCATATTTTTTCTCGAAAACAAGCAATATCATTTTTCGTGCGCTGTTTTTCTTGGCTTTGGACGATGCGGCACTCTACTAGATTTTATGACTGTTGTGGTCATTTTGGTTCGTCCAAAGGGTTGGACGGCATTGCATCAGGTGAGAGCTGGATACCTGATTTGCCATGGTCAGGATTATTCCGGCATAAAGCTTAAGTGAAATTGTTTTTGCCGATCAACACTGATATTCCGCGTGACCGAAACTCGGACTCAGCCTCTCCATTATATGCCGCATCGAAAATATTTGAAGCTTAATCAATCTATGAAAAGTTTATTACGCATAAATTAAATGGATACACGCCTCTTCTCATGGAACACACGTGTGTTTAACACCAAGGTGTCAACGGAGAGCACAAGAATCAACCCCATTAATAAACGCTCTATCAATATGTTTAAGGATTTGAGTAAAATGTAGCCTGGATTGTATTTTACTACATCATGCCTTGGGTGATGATTCGTGTAAAGGAGTTCCCAAAATACGATATAGCAGTGTCAACTGACAACTGACAAGCGACTACAGGAAGACAGAGAGATAAATGAATGGACAATTGGACGATAGCAAATCCCTACAGTATATAGCAACTTCTGAAAGTGGCGGCGTAAAGCATGGGATCAAAACTTTTAATCACAATATCTAAGTCACCTATCGAATTCCGCCATCACGAGCAAGCTTGTCTACATGTGCAATCAATCCGGCACTTGCTTTGGCCAGCTCATTCCCATTGTAGCCCATAACGAGGGGGATACACAATAGCACCGAATCATTGTTCACCTCTATTTGCTGTCACTCTTGGCTGACTCCAAATTTTTATCCTTCCGTTTTCCTTTTCACGTTTTGAAGCACGCGAGATACTCGTCCAGATTTCAGCAGTAATATTGCAGATGGCTGCCACTCTTGAGCGTATTTCAAGAAGAAAAGGGGGTCTATCATTTAATACTACTTTAGGCTTGTAAGACTGTCGTGAAGAGCGTTGTTTCCTTCAACTAGACCCATCTGGAAATAAAAGTGACCCGAATCACTTGCTGCATTTCAATTTATTGAAAGAGAGTGGGGACCTTAGACAGACTATGATATCGATCGCGTTAATAAAGATTGCTGGAATACTTATCACATTAGAGAGGAGGTTCCGTGACCTTTTACTGCAGACATCCTGTTTATTTTAACATTCAATCCAATATTTGACGCTCAATTCAATGTAGTGTCAAAGCAGCTGGTTGACGTTCGCATTCAAGGGAGTAGCACCGAAGTGAGAAGAAAGATGAGGGTGGAAGACGACGACGAGGGAGCAGTAGGCGTGGAAAATATAAATCAGCTGCTGAGTTCCTGTATGTTTTTTTCGAATGCTAAGCAATCTTTACAGCAGCGAATAATTTTGAAACGAAATAGATAAGTAACAGTTACCACCATACTTCAAGTGACTCTGATAGCCATCACCTAGTTATTTTCAAGGTTTTCGTGCTATTGGTGCGCACGCATGCGAAGGCAACTTAATGAGATTTTAAGTGTTAAGCCTACTTTGCTTATAACAGCATTTGCTTTGCCTTATCTACATGCTTTGCAGCACGTGCAACTGATTTCCAAACAGCAAAGCAATCGAGCAAACACATCAGTTAAGTCACATCTCTGCGCTAATGGTCAAGATGTTCACTGGCTCAGCTCTCTTTCTTGTCATCGTTTGAATTGCTTATCCCATTGTTCGAATTTCACTTACGCGTTTTCTGAATGGTCTGGACAGTCTCGGGTATTGGATCTTTGTTGGTAAAAGTAAGGAGCTCTTTTGCACGCGTCCTAACATCAACGATGCTTGGGTTGCCAAAATAGAATTTGTCACAAGGCAGTTCAAACATATGGTTAAGTGGAAGAAGAGGAGTAGACTGAAAAGCCCATTGTAAAGCACATCAGAACTTAGCAGCTACTCAATTTCGTCCAACCTAGAAGGCATTCATCGCAGACGTACGGGTCAGATGGCACAAAAAAATTCGTCAGCACGAGCCGCAGAATCGTTGAAGTCTCTAATGAATGCAAATGGGAAGAAAGGGATGCGAATAAGGCGAGAATCTGTTTTAAAAAGAAGCGAAGAAGGGACTCAAAGAAGAATTCGAAGAGATAGGAGAATGGGACAATGAAGGAGGAGGTCAGGAATGATGGAATACATGCAATGAATGGCAGTCTCTTGGATAAGGAGGCAAAGCATTCTCATGGAAGGAATAATGAGGGATAGAGACGATCCCTCACCCAGGTCGCCGGACTTGGGAAACATCTACGCCGACACTGATAACGACAGCATCACCAGCACTTATTCGGTTATCCGCCAGACTTTGAATGGAGTAAATGCTGTTTTTCACATTCCATTTAGGATGATTTCTCCACTATCAGATTATTTAAGGGGCACATTCACTGTTCCCTGTACACTCTTGACGGTATCGAGTTTGCCAGTCAAAATTTAGGTCTTTTTGATAAGTAGAGAGCCATTTTGACGGAAGATTCCTGTATAGCACGTGTATATCAACGTGCTCTTGTCCATTTCCTTTGCATAGTTTTAGTCATGGTTAGTACTCCACGATTCGCTTTTGTTAGTTGGTGGACGTTAAATTAAATGGCAGCTAAATTGATGGCGGAAGACTGCACTGCAATCAGCCTCAAACCATGGAATTAGATCGTAGGGATTATGGTTGGATGGGTGATGGCAATATCTGGGATCTCGAGAGCGCATGCCTGAGGTAGCAGAGCTTATCACAAATGATAGCACAGAAATGTTTCAAGGTTAATACAGAGAACTTTGTCGAAAGTTTCATAGTGTCTGCTTGATTTGGTATTCATCCTCCTCATTTTCAAGGCGATTGGGCTAATCTTTACATCGATCCCTCTCCGATTTTATCATAAAACCCGAGGTACCAAAGGAGAAGAGTGGACTTAACCAATGCGTGACTGACTTCGCATAAGTTTGACCCTCTTTCGTTAGCATCCCTTATTTCATCTCAGCATAGAGAGGAGGCAGTGCAGCTCTTCAATTGCGACTCTCACAACGATCAAAAAGTACGCTCGTCATCTGCTTTGTCCATTCTTGCTTGCACTGTCTCACCCTAATTGACGGACCCCTTTGCCCCGCGTACACACCGACAACACAAAATACTGGCGACACAAAAGACAAATTGCATACACCTGGCGTGGGATTGTTTTGCCAGTTTTATGTGCCGTTTTGCCTAGGTGACCTCTTAGCGTTTGCTAACCCAATGTTGCCCTCCGTGAGGGATGCCTTTTTGCGTTGAAGAAGAGTTAGAGGAGGCGAAGGATGATTATGTGTGGTGAAGTGGGTTAGTGGATTGGCAGTGGAGTGTCGCCTATGTGTTGAGCTTAAATTTTAATAGGCGACCAACCAGCCATCAAACAGACGTCCATAGGTGATCTCATTTCGCTCAGCATGTAAATGTCGCTTTGGTAGACTAGAAGAAGTGTGAGGAGAGGATGAGGCGAATGTGCCTTCGCACCCACACACACACAAAACACACGTTTCTACCTGGTTTTTTGCGAAATCAATTAAGACATTTCTCTTAAAGGACGAAAATAAGAACAGGCAATGACACGCACACACTCGGACATACAGACGGACAGGTGCAGACACAGAGTGGAAGCGGGGCGGGTAGTCTAGGACGGAGAGAGTACGTTCTTATCCGTTAATGCAGAGCGCCTGGTAGAGGGACTCTCTGCAAGGAGAAAAAGGAAGTGGGCAATGAGATAGGCAGGCAGGGGTTCGACTAGCCTGCAAATTAATATGTAGGATCAACGCGCTCACCTTCACTCTCAAGGGGATTAGTAGAGGAGAGGGAAGAGGAAGTGCAACAAACGAGATGTTGTCGTGTCAACAAAGCAAATAAAAATGTGAGGAAATAGAATTCGAGGAATGCTCACTACTTCTTTGGTCGATTTAAATGCATTAAGCACATACGATGGGG